>JACDOX010000082.1:3080924-3152422 GCA_014549065.1 Cardinalis cardinalis | reverse complement strand
AAAGAAAGAAAGAAAGAAAGAAAGAAAGAAAGAAAGAAAGAAAGAAAGAAAGAAAGAAAGAAAGAAAGAAAGAAAGAAAGAAAGAAAGAAAGAAAAAGAAAAGAGAGAGAGATATAAACCTGCAATTCTCTGTACTGGCTCTGACAGCTTCTCAAAACCAATCATTGGATGATGCACAAACTAGTGGTTGGTGTTTGTCAGAGAATGAAAGTTACTGAAAACATCAAGCTGACAATTGGAAAGTGCACTTGCAAATCTGGAACTTGTTATAGAACTGACGGAACCGATTATACAGTGTCACTTCCTGATAACTTGGTTCTTAGCTATTTTTTGGTCTTATGAGGTATAGTTTAGCACACAATAATCAGCAAATTTCCTACTGTTTGTATTTTTCCTCTCCCCTCTTTGCACAGCTCAGGATCCATGTCTTAGGAGTCTGGCTGTACCAGGGCCAGAGGACACTCACAACCTTTTTTTAGAAACCTTTTGGAGTTGAGTTTCTCACAGTGCAAGTAGGAGCTTCTTGAAACCAGTGTCAAAGCTTATCTCAGGAGCAGTTTCTCTTCCCCTTTCCTTTCACAGAATCACAACATGGCTGAGCTTTTAAGGTACATCTGCTCCAAACCCTCTGCTCAAGCAGGGCTACACAGGGCTCAGGACCATGCCTAGACACTTTTTGAGATCTCCAGGGGTGGAGACTCCACAGCCTCTCTGAGCAACCTGTGCCACCCTTACAGTGAAAAGGGATTCCCTGATGCTCAGATGGAGCCTCCCGTGTTCCAGTTTGTGCCAGTTGCCTGTCACTGGGTGCCATTGAGAAAAACTCATGTCCATCATCTTTATACCACCCCTTCTGGTATTTTACCTGCTAAGATCTTCCCTCAGCTTTTGCCTAGCAGGGAGGAAGTACTAAAGGAAGGCTGAAATTGGCCAAAATGCCTTGTGAAAGACATATTTACCCAGCAAAAATCTCTGGTGCTGTTCTTGMATGATTCCAACAATTCTGAGGCTTGCTTTTTTACAGGCAAACTTGTAAATATTGCTCTTAATGGCAGTGCAGGTTTTGAGTGTTTTTGGAGCCTGTGTGCTGCTCCAGCCAGAGCTTACATAGCCTGGGACATTTTCAAAAGTGACTGTAAAAAAAAAACACCTGAAAAAGTCAATGAAGGCTTTTTAAACACATCCTGGATGGTGCAGCAACCTACTGTCACATGCCTTGGCGTTGGTTTGATATCCAAAATTGTCAAATGTATGCYAGGCTTGAGTGCAGTGGTGAAAAGCAGTCTGTGAGTATATTGGTGATAGTTTCTTTACAAATTCTCTATCTTTCCTGAAATTGGCCCCTATCTCTTGTTTGCAGAGCTCACATAGGGTTTTCAGTCCCAAGGAGACACCAGCTTAGTTAGGTGTTGGCTGCTTTATCTCTCAGCAAGTATTTGAAAAGTTGAGAAAAAGAAGGGAAGGCAGAGGAAGAGAAGGGTTGCCACACTACCAAAAGGTTGGGAGGGAATCTAATTTTGCTCACTTACTTCCTGATAAAGAGACCTATAAACTTGAATTTCCTGTAAGGTGATTCCTGACTGTTGTTTTTCTTCAGAGATTAATTTTCTCTTAGTATTTCTTGTGCCACTGTGATTCTTTTCTCCAGTACAAAATCCTCCTGTTTTATCTATCTAGCAATTTCCAGCTGTATTGACTCAAGGACTGTCCCACTACACAACTGGTTGTAGTAAGGCTTTGKGTAAGATTGTTGTCTGTGAGTGAGTGTATTCCACAGGAGGCCAAGACCCTTACAGCCTTTCTAAGAGGATGTGACCATTTACGAGCCCTGCAGAGCAGTCTTCTCCACCTGCTTATGCCAAGCACACTGCKGCTCTTGGGGCATCCAGAGAAGTTCTTGGCAGAGCAGTCTGCTGCTGACTAACCCCTCAAAATGCCCTGGGGCAGTGGTGTTCCCCATGGTGTGTCCTACCTGTGCGTATTACCTACTTCTCCTCATGTCCCTCCACCTCAGAATGACTTGGAAAATTTGGGATTCTGGRGTTCAGGCGGAGTTTTGCAAGTTAGGGTCAACTTGTTTATACCTCTGCTTGCAGCCATGGCAGAGCACAGTGAGGTTTGGACCTGATAAGCCTTCAGCTCTGAGTGCTCCCTCACATGCCTTAGATGAATCAAAATTGGATGTTTTTCTCTGAGCATGAATTTAATAAATGCACACAGAAATTTAATGTAAATACACTGTAGTGGCTCCTGCATTATTAACAGATCATGAGGTGTGGATGAGGGTGAACAATACAGGGGCATTTTTAACAGCGTTTCTGAAGCAAAATAACAAATGTAACAGAAGCATTTGGGAATGCAAATCAACTGCCACTGCAGCCAGGAATACAGGCTTTGGGACTGGTACTTACAGCCTATGGAAGGAATGTTTATACAAAATTTTACAACTACAGGGTTGTGAGTTGCAAATACCCCAAAGAGAGAGTAAAATGGAAAATAGTATGGGCTGAGTCCCTCTTCTGCTAAGACTAAGACATTTAACAGAGCACATGTACATAAGTAGAAGAGTAGTCCCACTAGGATCTGAGTGAACAAGCCTTTAAAAATCTATTCAAAACATACCCTGTTCTGTTGCATGTCAGGAAATGTCAGAGAAGTGTTTTCTCCRTCATTGTGATCTGTGCTATTTTAACACCACTTGGCAGTTTCATTGGTGGCACAAAGTGATTAACAAACTGAAACAATATAGCAGAATGAGAAGAAAACTTCCAGACGCTAATCTCAAAAAACAAGGACTAACAGATACTTTGTGTAAAACCAGTTTTGGGTAAATGTCCTTGGGTAATAATAATTAATGACAAATTTCGCCATCTTTGGAAAATTACTTTTTTTCACAACTGTTTCATATATGAGACTTCTAAACCTGTCAGTATACATTGAAATATGTATACTGAAATACATTGAAATATATACTGACATGTGAAATGACACACAAATAAAACAGTTTGAGGTTCTACCCATTCTCTCTCTCATTGCCCAAATCTTGCCTGTTTGACTGAAGACAGGTCATGTGTCATCACAGGCATGTTGATTTGGATTAGTAGCTGTTCTTCTTCCAGCAAGAAACTTTTAATTGTTTTTATGTTGCCAGCGGTTGTATTTGTAAGGACATGATGACTAAGCTTCACATGTTTCTATTAATACAAAGTTGGCAGCCATTGATATCAATACTTGCTGTTGCATAAAGTGAGAAATACTTTTGATAACCACTTACAATTTTCTAGAAACTTCTCAAATGTACATYGCAGCACAGATTTGGGTTTAAAGGTTCTCAGTTGCACAGGGCAAAGGAAAACTCGTTTCTGTCAGGACATGAACAGCTTGGGGTTTTTTTGTTATTTGCTAACTGCAGTGGAAATGATACAGCAAAAAAACCTGCTGAAGAGTCAGTTGTATTTTCTAGGTACTTTCTGGTTTTGAAATCACACTATCGATTATCACAAGTGGTGCAGTTTGAATTCAACTACTGCCAAGTTTTTACACTGCTGATGCTGGTGAGAATAGAGAAATCAACATTAGAAGCRACTTCTTAACTAATATATTTTAATTTTCAATATTAAATATAAAATTATATTTAAATTAAATGTCAAACATTATTTTCATTACATATCTTAAATTACAATGTATCTTAAGAGTAATGTAAAGAATAACGTGTATTGGAGAGCAGTCTGCTGCTGCTGCTGCAGAAAGCTGTGATTTACCAGAACAGGTGGAGAACCAGAAGGTTGTGAGTTAGTGTGCAAGGTGACACAATGCCACTGGTACTATAAATCCCCTGATGAATGATAATAAAGAATATATTTATCTCAATCAAGAAAGACAGCATTTTCACCAGATAAAGCCTGTGATGGAGCTCTCTGACAAAGAAAATCATGATCATAGAATCATAGAATCACAGAATATCCTTAGTTGGAAGGGACCCAAAAGGCTCTTTGAAGTCCAGCTCCGGGCTCTGCACAGGGCAGCCTCGAGAATCCACCCTGTGCCTGAGAGTGTGTCCAAATGCTCCTTGAGCTCTGGCAGGCYTGGGGATATGAGCACTGCCCTGGGGAGCCTTCAAGGTGTTCTTCAAGGCTCTTCACCTTAATCTGAGAGCAAGTGTCCCCCGGGGGAGCAGAGCACTCCCCCAGCCCAGGAACTCTCCAGGGGTTTGCACAGCTCAGCCCTGGGGAGATTTGCTGCTCTCAGTGYCTTGCCTTGCAAAGGTCACTGCATTAGCTGTGGACCCACCTCCACTTCTACCCTAGGGTTAGACAGGGCCTCTGGCTAAATAATTAGCAAAGACATTAGCAAAAACCTATGTTGCAAAATGAAAGAGGGTATGTTTTATTTGCAAGTATTGCTCTTCAGTGATTCTTCCGGGGAGCTGGAAGAAGTAAAATATTAACTGGACTGAAAGGGGAGGGAGGCCACTTCGTAATAGCTGGCATGTTTAAAGCACTGCATTTGATAAAGCAGTTCAAACAGCACCCCTGAGCTGGTGACAGAGTAGCACAACAGCAAATACTGCCTGTGGGAAGAGTTTGGAAACATGCCTRGGTATATCTAGGTATACAAATACACCTGGTTTGCTAAAACTGATCTCCACTTACATCCAAAATGCAAAACTGAGCAGTGTGTTCCTTTTTTCTCCTCCTGCACACAGCTTGATTTGCTCCATCCTTTCCTGTTTGACCTGAGCATCTTCTCAGTGCCCCCAGCTGTGCATGCACAGCCCGGCCACAGCCCAGGACAGCTATTGCCTGTCCCTGATTAAGTGCAGGGCTCCAGTTCTGAGGAGCAGGAGTGGCATTTGCAATGTCCTATGTTGCAAAAGTTTGCTGGGAAAGGACCCATTTGCTACATGACAGGATCAGGGWTCATCCTCTGCCTGTGTCCTCTGACTTCCTCAGCCAGTTTTCTGGTGTTGGGGACACTGTCTTTGAAGCTGACAAAACTTGCCATTACATTCCTCTGAGCATTCTTTGAATTATTTTAGTAGRAATTACTAAAAAGCCACAAAAAACCAAAACTGCCATTATCAGTTTTCCTTAATTCTTCTAATCTTCTGATCATTAGTTCTCCAGACATTAGCCTGTTTATGTTGATCAAACACTACTCTTCTGAAGACATCACCTGGATTTTATTTTAATCCATGCACACTATTTTAAGCTTGGAATTAATGAGTTAKAAAAAACAGGGAGCAGGCCATAAAAAATGTGATAGTTAGCTTGGATTAAACTGAGCTTTTTCAGATGCTGTCAGAGTTTCATACAACAAAATACAACATATTGTCAACTGCTAGCTACCTTCCAGATGCAAGATATCCTTGATTCATTGGCTATAAGGCCATCATAGTTGAGCAAGTATTATGGTTCGTCCAAAGGGAAAAAAATGGTATTTAAGTAGATAAAGCCCTGGATTATTCATAGAGTAAAAACAYAAAGTTCAACCACTGATGGAATTAATTAGAATTAGTTAATTAAAAACTTCTCTGGAAAACAAATAAGTGCTGAGAAAAATTGTGCTGTTTTGGGTAGAATTAAAAGTCAGCATGCTCATGGAAGCTGTTGAAGTACAACATATGTTTGCATTATTGGATAAAAGCAGAAAACACACTTCTGTGAAAATGAGTTCCAGAAAGGAAAGGTGCCTCCATATCAATGTCAGAGCAGACATACCAGAGATAGAGTCCTCTCCCTACCCTACAGGCTGTGAGAGAGAAATAAGCTTTTACTAGGGAGAAAACCTGTTGCTGTTAGTTAAAAAAAAAAAAATAGTTCAAAAGATCATTGAGGGGAAATAAATCAACAAGTCTGTAAGAGATGGGAAAGCAGAGTAATTATAAAACAAGTAGCTAATTGCAACAGACTTACAATCAGGGAAAAGCTGCCCATTAAGAAAGTTAATTGGCTGTTAATAAATTAAGACAGTTGTGTTGCTACCAATAAACCCTTTTTTTTCTTTTAATAAAGCATTGGTGTGGGTATTAAATTAATTTTTCTATAGAAAGAGCCATCTGACAGAAGGTTAGAACAGTTCTAATGCAAAACACAATGAAATTGTTCAATTCAAAAAAAGGAAATGAGAAACAAAATTCTAGCAGAAAACAAATAACAGAAAAGTTCAGCCCTGAGAGTGTTAATAAACAGCATTAAAATTCAGCATTTCTGCTTAATCAAAAAGGACTGTTGGCTCAGACCAAAAATGGATGGCTAAACTGTGCACAGGGTCTTCAGAAATAATTAGGCAGAAGGAAGGATGAAACTGCAGCTGACTTCACCGAGTGCATAGCCCAACTTAAAAAAAAATTAGTAACAAGAACAAGGAAGGAACCACCCGGAGTAGCAACTGAAAAAAATAGCAATTCAGATCAGTTGTCCAGAGTGAATGGGCAAAGTGGGAAAAGTGGGCACAGCAAAGGGTGCCAGGCAGCCCAGGCACTCTGCCTGCCTTCCTCTCTTGTTCCCTTGCTTCCTCCTTCCCTTCCTTGGAGGTCTGTTCCTGCCTGGAGTTTGTAGGAGTTCCTGCAGCACCAGAGATGAATCAGCAGATCTGTCCTGGGATTTTTGGTCCTACAGATTGGCTCTGGAGAGGAGGATTGGTAGGACACCACTGCATGGTTTTCTCCTTCTGTTCGCTGTGCATGAATGAAATGGTCCCAAAGAGTTTTCCAAGGAAGTTCCAAAAGACTCTCTTAGAGTATCACAAAGTTTATAGGGCACATTTTCCCAGATCTTTATTACTCTGCTAAGCCTGTTCTTAAGCTGAGACATCATCAAAACCTTCTGGAGGTCAAAGAGTGAAGATGAGCAAACTTATTTGTAGAGTACTTTTCCTGCATTTCTTAGCTCAGATCACCAAGCAATAACATTCTTTCAGCATGTTAGGAAAGCAGTGTCCTGCCTGGTCAGCTGTCTTTCTTCAGGGTTTCCACGTATTGGAAGAAGCTGCAAGCTGAACCCTGAAAAAGCTCAAGTTCTTCTTGAATATAATTGTCCATACAGTACAGACAACTGTCAGTTTGTGTCTCATACTTCTTCATTGCAGCAACATAATAATATTTTCTAAAATCATTGCTTTGAGTTTTTGTTGCTTTTTTTTTTTTTAACAGGAATGTTTCCATTGTACTTTAAATCTCATTCATTTTCCATTTGGCTGTCCTTTTATTGTTGAGTGCACTAGAGCCCTCTGGAGCTGCAGGAGCACTTGCCCTGCATGTTTGAAATCTTTTTGGTTTCTCTGCTACTTGATAGTGCCTCTGGAGCTGTGGTGACAAAGGGCCACGTTTTCTGTTCTCTACAAACTCTGCTGCCTTTTACCAGTTACATGAAGAGCAACAGGCAGAATCAGGAGATCAAGTTGTGGAGCAGCCCCTTTGCTCTGCTTTGCCCTGCAGAAGCTGGAGGTGATTCCCGTAAGGAACAGTTGGAGGTGACTCCATAAGGTCACACAAACTTGCTGTGCTGTGTGTGGCCCACACTGGGGCTTTACATGAGACCCCCAACTTCGAGAGAGAGCAATGTCTGCAGCTTCACTGACTTACCATAAGGATTTGAAATTCCTTGTCATGCGTTATGTTTGTGCCTGTGCCATATCCACCTTCGTGTGGTTGGCAGAATAGTTTGTTGGTAAGTAGTTGGTTTCTGGGGTGGTTTTTTCAAGCAAAGACAGAACAGCATGATGCTGATGCTACTCAGAACCTGAGTTTTAGGTACTTTTTATAATCACACAACATGACCCAGAATACCAGGAGTCTCAGTCTTAACAGCGGTCAAAGAAGGCACTTGAGTGCAAAGAGCCAAGTTTTAAGTAAATCACAGAACTGTGAAAAATGTGTATTTTATGATTGGCTTTTCGCAGATACTAAAATGATTATTGTATGTGTTGTGTTAGAAAGTTATGCTGTATTAATTTTCTTAAGTAGTATGTTAAATATAGTTTTAGGTTATAACATAATGTTAAAATAGAAACTRTGCTATGTGGATATTTTTTTTCTAAAGAAAGGACTCGCAGTGAGATAGCAGCCACAGGACACCTAAATCTTTCAGAGAAAGAGAATTTTTTGCTCCATTATCAGGAGAAATGAACTTCTTCCTGCCTTGCTCAGTTCTGAAGACGCCATCAGGATTAAGAGGAAGAAGTTGACAGTGACCAAACAGAATCCTGTGTTTGAATGGAATTTATGCATCATGTATGAGGTGTATGAATATGCAACAGCCTGTTGTTTTTAAGGGTTAATAATTTGTTAACGGGTGTCCTTTTTCAGGCTTATTTTGCCCAGAAAAAGGTACCCAGACTGTCCATAACTCTTTGTTTCTATTGTCTCATGTTGTCCTAATCCAAATTGTCCAAATTATTATTACTCTAATTATATTGCTATTTTTATAACCATTTTATTACTATTAAACTTTTAAAATTTTAAAAGCAAGTGATTGGGATTTTTCACAGAACCATAGAATGGTTTGGGTTAGAAGGGACCTTAATGATCATCTTGTTCCGACGCCCATTCCATGGGCAGGGACACCTTCCACCAAACCAGGTCTSTCCAAGCCCTGTCCACCTGGCCTTGAACACTTCCAGGGATGGGGCAGCCACAGCTTCTCTGGACAGGCTGTGCCAGGGCCTCCCCACCCTCACAGCAAAGGAAGAGGGGCACGGAGATTCAGCTGGTGGGTGATGGTTGTGATTCAAATTTATTTTATTGATTCCTTGTTAAGAGGTTTGTTCTGTTGTACCCCCATGTCCTCCCCGAGTTGGGTTACCCCTGGGTTTTACCCTCCCTCAAAGCTGTCCCTTATGCCATTCCCTGCCCCTTGTTCCAGCTCTTTCCCTGCCTGTCAAGGCAACCCAGCCCTTGATTCCCAAACCTCCTCTGCCACTTAAACCTCGGGCCAATCCCTGTCTGCAACAGCCCTTTGGAATTCCCCTACTCCTGGACTCCCCTTTGGCCCATGTGACCCACCTTCTCCACCCTCCTGCCCCAACTGGTCCCAGACACTTGATGTAATCCGTCCCTCCTCCCCTGAGGATTCCCTCCATCAGCCTTGGGGGATGGTCGGTGCAGCAGCTTTGCCACTGCTTTTGTTGTATTGTGGGCACTTCTTTTTCATTGTTACTATCTTCTCTTGTGCGATTTTTAACATTTACATTTCTTGTAGTGCCCGAGCTCTTGTATTCTTTGCATATGACCCTATTTTTTTGCATTAAATTCTGTGTGAAAACATTCTGTACAGGCCACTGGGGAAAAAAACAATCTACAAGGGAAAATGAAAAACTATAGAGGATCTTGAACAGGACACATAAAGTGGTAGTTTTTTAGTTGCTGGGTTTTTTGGGAAAAAAAAACACACAGAAATTAGGTTTTCTRTCTGTCAATTTACCAAGAAGTTTTACTGGAGTAACATTTGCTCAATCAGCTGAACATTTACCAGCTTATAATTAATATATTACAAATCAATAAAAYCTTTAAAAAGGGAAATAAAACTACATTGTGATCCTCCTTTGTCCATGGGCTTTGATTTTTTTCCCCCAGGTCTTTCTGGAAGGTGGCTGAGACTGTGTAGGGTTTTCACTTGCATCCATCAGACCCTGAATGAGGGTTTTCACTGAACTGGGGAGTTTTTTTTCCACATCTAATAACTGTTAGAGGTGTTCTGTAGTTTCTTGGACATCTTAAATTTTTGTGTCATTAATACCAGCTGAACTCTGAGCTCCACTCAACCTTCCACTAGCCCAGGTTGCTCCAAGCCCCATCCAACCTGGCCTTGGACACTTCAGGGATCCGGGGGCAGCCACAGCCTCTCATAGAGATAATATTTCTATCAATAATTTTAAACCTCTAGAGAGGCTCCAGAGCTCATCATTGATGGTAAAAATATCTTTAAATGGTGTAAAATATTCATCTCTCTGGGATAATGAAATCCTTTGGCTGGTCAGGTGACTCTGAATCTTTTTACAGCTGGTAAGAGCAATCACAGGAGTTTTTAAGGCCTCTTGCTTGCAGAATTTCAGTGCTCATCAGAGTCCTTTTGCTCTCTGGTGTGCCTGTTGGTTAGCTGTTTGTGTCCACCCCCTGACTTGTATCTGAACAAAACCCCTTGTACAATGGAGCCCGAGGCTTTCCCTTCACCTGGAATAAACCRTTCCTTGTGGAAYCTCCAGATGGAGAGCTCCTCCTTTCTCCTCTGCCTGGTCCCTGTCTGGCTTGGGTCTGGCACCTTGRAGCAAGTGGCTCTGGAGGTTCTGCCTCTGGTAAATCCCCATGTGGAGGCAGTTCCCCACTCCTGGCGTGGCGCCGGAGCTCCAAGAGCCCAGGTCCTAAGTAGCCCGGGTCCCGCAGCTGCTTCAGGTGACCAGATCCCTGCATCCCTAAACAGCCAGTGCAGAAGGAAAAGACCTCCATCCCAGGCACTTAAAGTTGGAACAAACATTTCCTGCCTGCTCYTGACCCCATTCCCAGGGCAGCATCAGCCCCCCAGATAACATGTGATCTGAGCTGGTAACATCTCGCTGAGGCATTTTCTCTGTTGTCCAAGTTCTTGTCAGATGTCAGATCTTTAGGCAGTCTTAATTTTCAAAGGTGAAGTCTGGCATGATGTAACATGTCCATTTTTGTTTATTTCAGAAAAATAAGATACTCAGAAAGGCCTATTACCCAGTGCCTGAGAATGAAGTCCCAAGAGACTCAGCCTGCTGCTTACACAGAGACTATTTAGTTTTGAAAACCCAAACTTCACACTGATCAATCTAAGCTCAGTATAGAGACTCCTAACTTAGCTGGCACTGATTTTTAACCAAAATGGCATTAAAAATGTGTTTAATAAATATTTAAATGAGGCTGGGGATATTTATTTATTGATTTATTTAGAAATAAAAGTCTTCAATTACACATCAGTAAGGCTGAGACTAGCTGAAGATGATGTGCTTCATAAATCTGCTTGCAGCAGAGAGATGTTAAKTAAGTACTTCTCTTGAAATAGGAAAGTGCACAATCAGACAAAAACCTCCAAATACTGAARTAGTGATTTTGTTTGTTCAGTTGCACATGTCATGGTAGGTCTGAGCTCACTGCTATATGACATCTTATAAAGGCACTCAGAGTTCCTTATCTTTTGTAGGCATATCTTTTGATACTCCTGAATAGATAAAAAGAAAAAGAAAAGAAGGAAAAAGTAAAGAAAGGGGGAGGGAAGGGGAGAGAAGGGGAGGGGAGGGAAGGGAGAAAGAAGGCAAAGCTTTGGTTTTGATTAGTACTGATTGGTGATTCTGATTAGCAAATCAGAAAATTAGGAACAGGTTCGAGCCAAATTTAAAGGCAGTCTTTTTCCTTCCTAGGTCCAGATACTGGATTATTTTGTGTTTGAATTGATATATTTTTTTTTCACAATTTACAAAGACCAAAGGAATGGCATTGACAGCAGGGGAGAATCAAATTTTAAAAGGAAATCAGAAGCAAAATTGTCTGTGGCCACATGTGCCCGTGTGAAGTGTGCATTTGTGAGGAGGGAGGTCTGTGTGCTGAATTGTTGCCAGTGCATCAAAGTTGGTAGGAAGAGATGGGATGGAGTTGAGCTGTGGGATGTGGGACACACCTGCAGAAGCACCTGGCAGGACAAAGAAGCACCTGGGTTACAGAGTAAATTCAGCTGGGACATATTTTAGTTCTGCGTCTTTACTTCCCACATGCAAACTGAAAATTTTATTTGCTTACTACACATCCAAATTCGAGTAGCAATTCCTGTGGAGAGCAGAGGACCCACCCTGCTCTCCACATGAGCACTCCTCCTCTGCCCAGTCCCTACATAAAATGCAGAAGGTGCCTTCTCCAACAAAAGGGTGCCACAACCACAACTGCAGGAAATATTTTATTTGTCTATCTCATCTTTGAAGCAGCTGAGATCTCTTGCTGGAAGAACAGGGAGCAGTATATGAAGAAAGAGAAAAGGAGGCATGGGGCCTATCTGGCAGATACCCATGGCATTTTTGTCCCAGTCCAGTATTTCTGCTACTTTTTCCCAAAAAAACCAAAGCAAGATGAGCATTTCTAAAATTTTTAGTAGTATTATGCTGTTAGTCAGCCAGTTAAGAGCTATTTCTAAATGTATTTATAGTCCTTTGTAAATACTTGACCTTCTTCTGTGTTTGCTTGCTTTTTTCCTTTTTAAACTCATACAGTTTCATATAACGACCCTACAGAGTCACTTCATATGGGTTGGCATGGCTGCAGCTGTGTGAGTGGGAACAAATGTGCTTACCAGGAATGACAAAGAGAATGTTTTGTTCACCACTTCTGCATCACAAGCATCTGGCTTGTGTGGCTGCTGCAGCTGGATCTAGACCAGCTCGTGGTGCTGCACACGATGGTTTTGTAATGCACCTTACCACACCAAGGTCCTCCCTGCTGATAGATGCTGGGAAGATCTTTTCAGCCCCCTGCCAGACAGCTCAGTGGAAAGGCCCTGTTGTAGCCCAGTGTTTGAAAACTCCAAGCATGTAATTAAATTCCAATGAATCCCAAACCAGTCAAGGTTCAAGCCAAGGAACTGGTCTCTCTGGCCTCAATCCAGCAAAACACTTCAGTGCATGAGTAAACCTACTTTGAATAGTCCTATTGGCAAATCAGTGGGAACTACTCATTGCTTCAAGTTAGGGGTATGTTCAAGAGATTTGTTTGATGTGGCCACAGTGCCCCACAGTAAATGCTGTTTGAACCAGAGCCTAAATCCAGTTTACCATGTGGTGCCTTTTTGGCGTTGCTGATTTCTTACCAGGCAGTCTTGCACATTTAGACTTGGACAGCTTCACTTCAAAAGCAATGTTAAGCACTTTTAAATGCTACTTTCTCACGATAAAATTCACAGGTGATTTCCTTTTGTTCAGTAATATAGTGGTAGATTTATTCTGGCAATCAAACTGTGAGTTGAAATTTCCTTGAACAGAATTTACAGGATTAGAAAAATATCATAAACATCTGAAAACACTGCATGTAGTTAYACTCAGGAGATAAAAAGGTCTCAAAAACTGCCAGTAAAAATGGTGTCTTGGGTAAAATCCTTACCTTTYGTCTTCATGTCTCACCTTTAAATACAGTGTAACTAGAATTTTACCTCTTACCATGTTTCAGACAAATGACAAAACATAAACCCCTTTTTATTAATTGAAGGTGAATTCTAAAGCAGCTAAAGTTGAATACCAAAGTTAGTAGCATGCTTTTTCTGCTCTTTTACCCTTCAGAATGTTCTAGGGACTCAAATTTTCCAGAAACAAGTTTGTTCAAGTAGATGGTGGGATGTGCAAGAGCCACTAAATTCATTGCTGGTAAAGCAGTTCTAATATTCCAGCACAACCACTTTGGGTTGTTGAAACTCAACCTGTGGTTGGAACCTTGCCCATGCATTAGGAAACTCTTCTGAAGCCTGACACTTCCCCTATTCAGATTACTTATCCTGAATACAAAGAGAAAAATAGGAAGAGAACACTCGCGCTTTCTTTTAGAAATGGGCCACTCATTAATACCAGAGTGTATGAGATTTAAGGCATATTCAAATTTACCAGCAAAAAAAGAGGCACATTMATCAGTTGTTCTGTACTGTGTTATTTAAAGCATATTTGACTCTTAGTTATTGYACCATTAAATAAGCACTGCAAAGTRCCTGCAGTTGGTCAGTACTGTCTAAAGCCATATAGGCCAGATTTCTRGGTACATAAATCCAGCTGAAGTCCAAAAGTTGTTTGAACAAACAGAGATTTTATCATATAATTGATAGAATCATAGAATCATAGAATGGTTAGGGTTGGAAGGGGCCTTAAAGCTCATCCAGTTCCACCCCCTTGCCATGGGCAGGGACGCCTTCCACTAGACCAGGTTGCTCCAAGCCCTATCCAAGCTGGCCTTGAACACTTCCAGGGATGGGGCAGCCACAGCTTCTCTGGACAACCTTTGCCAGGGCCTCACAACCATCAGAGGGAAGAATTTTTTCCGAATACTTAACCTAAACCTACCCTCTTTCTGTTTCAGCAATAATTTTTAATTATGAGTTCTCTCAGCTTTTGTAGGATGCCAGAACTCATGTAACTTGGGTRCTCCTATTAGGTGCTGTTCAATGTTAGGTGTTGAGAACTACACCTTCATTGAAGTATCTCTAGTGTCTTAAAAATATTGGATTTCACTCTTTGGGTAGTTTCAGATAGTGATAAATTTGTACACTGACTGTTATCTAGTTATATAAAAAATTATTTGTTATAAATAAGTAAATAAAACTCCACTTGGACAAACATAATTGTACGTTTTTTAGGTATCTCTGCTTTGTAATAATAATGTCCCATTACCCACCAGAGGGAGCTCAGTCAAATGTAAGGGCCTGTTCCACCAATGTAAATTAGTGAGAGCTATTTGAAGGGTTATAAATAGATTTAAGCACAATTTTAGCAGTTAGTGCATAGCTGGGTGTAACTTATATTAGCTGGGAACTGTAATGTGGGTGGTTTGGGTTTTTTGCTTGAAAAAATACTCCTTTTTTGAAATTATGTCAAAAAGAAGTGTTCAAATTCTTGGCACAGATAATTTCATCAGAAAGTACTTCTTCATATGTGAGTTTCTGGCTTTTATATTCACAGCCATGGAGGGAGCACCTTGAGTAAGTCTATTATTTAGAACAGCATTCATAGGAGTATGTCTGAATGTGCCTCTGTCTTCCATGAATATTAACATTGGTATTTCTTGTACTGACATCTAATCAGGAAACATCTATACTGATGTACTTGCTGACCAGGAATACAAAAGGGTCTGACCACAAGACAGTCAATTTCCTTAGCAGATAATGTTAAACGATGCATTTGCTTCTGACTGCTTCAACAAGTTCAGAGTGGTTGACTTATTTCAGCGTGGTTGACTTATTTCAGCTGTCCAYGCACAGCAGAGGAATGTGGGAGTCAAAGACCCAGGCTGGGGAGAGCGCTGTGATGAAATGGCTGTGAAGAAATCTGTGGCCACAAGGCAATCCGGGCTGTGCGCTGACGTTTGCCATACACTTGTAAGAAAGTTACGAGACAAAGGTGAAAGTTTTTCCATCACAGACCATCACACTGCTGCTATTCCTTCATGTGGGAAGCTGGGGATCCAGTTCATAAAAGTACCAAGCTCTACTTGTGCAGTGAAAGCAGCAAAAGACCATTAGTGGGGCTGCAGTTATTTTAGTACTGAAGTGCTCTGGCTTCAATGCAGTTTCTACTTTACATAGGCTATTTATCAAGGTTTTATTTATCTTTAATGCAAATACAGCAGTTGGTATAGAATTGAGCTCAATTACCTTTATGGGACCCTCCCAACTCAAGATTTTCTATGATTCCATGATTAGCACAATAGTCATATTTCTGATACCGGTTATTCCTCTTTCTGTAGAAGAACCATCTGCAACGCTCTGACATCTGTACCACATCATAACTCTGTTAATTCTGGACAGAGTTGACAAAAACATTACCTTAATGAAGTAAATATTCCAGTATAAAGTTTTAGTGTAAACTAGACTCGGAAAAGTGCTGGGATACATCCAAAAAAAAGCTTCTTAATGCTGAGCTAAGGACAACAGCCTACACCTTCTACTGGTGCAAGCCATAAGCAGCCAGAAAGCAAGCAGTTAAGGCAACAGCTCACTCACCAGTTCCTCTTCCTAGCTGTACCTACTTCCTTTCCATCAYTTAAAGTTCTCATATCACTTAACTCATTCCTTGTACCCAGAGCACAGTTTGGCATCTGGCCGCACATTTGTTACAGCAGCACACACATCCTCATTTCGTTTCCCTAATTCCTGTATTAAAATTTAGTATAAGATTAAGACAAATAACTAAATCCACAGACCACTGACTCTCATATTTTCTAACCAGTTCAAGGAAACCAAGCATGTCTCAGAGCAGACACCTGCAGGCTGTAGAATTCCTTGCTGCCACATACCAGCACCGAACCACAAAACATCACACATAGCACTTGGAAACCACCTTGAGCACATGGTGATCATCAGACCATGTCATAAGATCGTCAGACAACTGGATCTGAGCTCTGGGCTGATGCTGCTTACTCATTGGGGATGGGTTGTGGTCAGGGGAATTGAAGGAACTGAGGTTTAGAAGGGGGAACTGGTAATTGGTGTGTAGAAAAGCGGAGTGACTCATATGCTAAATCTTGTGCTTTCCACAGAATAAACCATGCAGTGGAGGAAGMCTGGGTTGAGGATAACAGTGATTTGTGAATGGTTGTCATCTTTCATTCATATGGGCATGAGTAACACATGACATTACTTGTTAGGAGCACTGAAGAACCTAGAGGTGACTGGCACTGTCYCAAGCAAGGTAGATTTTTCATTCTCATAAAATAATCTACTTTGAATTTGAAGTGTCAGCCTCAGAGTTTTGGTGTGCACCTGAAAGATCACCTTGGTAACTCCCAGTTTAACATTCCAAAGCCAATGAAGGAAATGGTGAGGTTGAGGCTGCCCCTCCAGCTCTGCTTTGCTACCTTCCCTTCCTCCATAGTRTGCCCCGTGGTGCAGCCATGCAGTTGGTGCTTGGTCTTGTCCCACAGAAGAACATCAAGATGAACMGCAGGGCCCAGCTTTTTGGTGCTTGTTCAGTCTTAGTCTTTCTTTGCTGCACACCTTCCAGGCTGTCACAAAGACAGTTAATAGTTTCATTGTGGGTTTTCCAGGGATATGTATCACCGTATCATCCATGCATCTACACACCATGACATCCAACCAGGAGGGAGAAAACCCCCAGAGCTGTGGGTGCACAGGCATGACTGTGGAAGTATGAAGATGGGAGACAAAAGTCATGGCAGCACCCAGGTTTTGTCAACTCTCCTCACATTCCTGCTGGACAGGGCCAGTGCTCTTCCTGTTACATCACTGCCTGGACCAAACTTCCTTTCCTTGCAGCCCTGTTCTTCCACCATTGCACATTTTGTACCCCCCACAGACAGGGAGGSAAGACTCTTCCAGACAAGTCTGTGGTGGTGTTTGCAGGGGTCCCAGGACGAGGGAAGAGATGAGAATCTTGACTCCATGTTTCAGAAGGCTGATTTATTATTCTATGATATATATTATATTAAAAGAAAATGATATATTAAAACTATACTAAGAGAATTGAAGAAAGGATTTCATCAGAAGGTTAGCAAGGAATAGAAAGGAATGAATAACAAAAGCTCGTGACTCTCAGAGAGTCCAAGTCAGCTGATGTGATTGGCCATTAATTAGAAACAACCAACATGGACCAATCAAAGATGCACCTGTTGCATCTCACAGCAGCAGATAATTATTGTTTTTCTTTTCCTCTGAGGCTTCTCAGCTTCTCAGGAGAAAAATCCTGGCAAAGGGATTTTTCAGAAAATATCATGGCAACACAAGTCTCCTCTGTTCCTTTAGACGCTTCCACTTTGCGTGTTGATCAATAAAAGAATTTTAGATAGGGAAAGCCATCAAGTGGCTTTGTGGTTATTACTGTGAYTAGCTAATTTCTGCAAGGTGTCCTGACTGGAGATGAAGCAGCAAAGGGTCACGTGGCAGAGCTCCCYGAGCACACAAGCCAAAGGAAGGCTGAGAACACCTCTCTGTCCCACCTGTCCCCACTGTTAACACTGTGTAATCTTTACAAAGGCCTGTATGATGGAAGCCTCTGGTGGGAAGTGACACACTTCCAAAGATCATTAATTCACAAAATCAGACAGAATAGAGGTAATCCTGAAAAGGGAAATTTTTTTTTTTTTGAAAAAGGCACCAAACTCAAACTCACAGCTCCTCATATTCCAGACTTTCCAAGCATCAAGTCACCCTTGGCTCTGGCTGTTTCAAGACTGCATGAGTCACATCCTTGCTAACTGGAAGCCTTAAATTGAGTTTGTTCAGCATTCTTTACGACGGAAGGAAGTTGTTTAGCAATGATAGAAAATGGAAAGCACAGGTCTTGTTTTTGTTTCAAACCYATGTACTTGGCTGTGCCTGAAGTGGTTTGAAGCAAATGCATTCATCATGGTAGTGGCATGCTTACTTTTGCTAACCTGAATAACCTGGAAAACAGCAAGAAACACACTTTGTCTGCCATACAGCTGCAGTTCTCACAGGTTGTAGTCAAATGTTATAAAATTGAACCTTTCCTTGGTACTTGATTTCAAAAATTGGCTTCTAAGTTTTTGAAATTCTAAAAACATCTGTGAAATAATTGTATAAAACTTGTTTTTATAGTGTGATAGATACAACAGGACCTAACATGCAGACCACTTCAACCAGAACACAAACCATAYTGTCTACATGGAAAATACAGGATYAGTATGATAAATGCTTTMTTAAAAAGCCTAATTTCAGCTATTYAGTCAGCAGAGCTCCACTGTATCTAGGGAAAAACTCAGCATGGCCAAATTGGAGACTTACTGAATGTGAGAATATTTTTCACTATTATGCTCCTGATAAACAAAGTAAGAGATGGATGATAGATACAGCAGTTACCTCTCAGAAGGTCRTTCCAGCTACCTTTACTCTTTTCAACACCTGGATGATTTTCTGCATTATGTTGACTATGCCACATTTTAATTTAACTTGCCTATGAATATTTTTGGAAAATTCCATTTCCCTACCTTCTCGCCTTTGAATCCCTCTTCCCCAAATATTTTTTTTTTAAAAACAATTTTCAAGAGACACTAATTTTTCATCCTTGGTACTTCTACATGAGTTTTACTCATTTGTATTGCGATACAATTTCTCTGAGCTCCTKCTCTCAGCACATGAGCATGCATGCAGACAAATACGTTCATACAAAGCTGTTATTTTTTACTTTAACCATAACTAAAAGCAGGAGGAAAATTTGATTGCACATAGCTAAAGTCCAAGTTGAATATAAAATCTTTGACTTAAATTAGTTTGGTATGGTTTAAGAATTTCATATTTATCCAGGCTTGTAGGCTGGTCCACATGAAAAATTTGGCATCTGCACATCTGTAAAATATTTCTTGAATTCTTCTATACTGGTCAGTACCTACAGGTTAGGAAAAACATATTCCCTGACTATTCTCCAAGTGCTGATTGCCACAAATGAGGCCCAGCTTTCCTTCTCCATCTGCCTGTGGCTCTCTCTCAGGTTTTTCTCCCAGCATATGGTCTGTAATTTTTCTGATATCTGATGCATGGTGACTGCACTTCAATAGAAAATTTCAAGGTGAACACAGTTATTTGTAAGTAAAGGTCTGCTGTCTGATCCATTTGCATCCAAAGACAGTCYGTCAATAAACTAATTTTATGTACTTTATATGGCTTTCAGTGAATTCACTGAAATMATTGGACTGCATTAAGTTTTCAAGGCTAGATGGAAAAACCTTTGACTAAAATGACAAACTGTTTTAAAATGAGAATTCTCTTGTTCAAAACACACAAACACAGGCAAAAAAGGGTAATTCTGGCTTTTGTGGTGTTCTGTGCTCAAAGCAAAGCTCTGATTTCTCTTCAAGTTCTGTTTCCCAAYAGTGCAAAACTCAGACAAGACTTTTCCAGCACTTCCAGGCCTAATATTCCAAGTGGTTTTTATTAACTACGTTATTTTTTCTTCAACTTCCACAAAGTACAAGGAAAATTGGATCCTCAGATAATAAGAGGAATAAATACAATGTTCCACTGCTCAGGGAGGATTCCAGTGGGAAATGCATGCCTCAGGAGTGGTGATTTCCCAGGTACAGCAGGAAGCAGTGCCAAGTTTGGATGCTGACACTGCCCTGGTGGCTCAGGAGGAGGAGGGGAAACAAGGTTGTCCTCTCCTGCTACCTCTTCATGCTCTCCTGCTGCAGTGCCAGGTGCTTGGAGTATCACAGAGCCACTTTTCCCACCTGTGCTGCAGGGAATACTSTAGGCAATTAGCACAGATAAATTACAGGCAGCTTGTAATTCTTTTTTGTCCCCTTTGCTGCCAGGAATTGTTCTGATTAACATGAAATTCTGTTTTCATGGTAGATTAATGATCATAATCAAAGCTAAAGTCCTGGTGCAAACCTTAAGTTCATAGTTTTCAACTGCTAAGACACAGTACTAATAACACATTAAGTTGAATTCTAACCTCATGAAGATGTAACAAGCTGCATTTGACAAGCAGAGTTTAAAATACAGGGTGATTTGAGAACATTCAGAACATAAAAGGGCTTTTCTACATCCACTTTTAATGAAAAAACTGCTCTATGGATAGAAATGGAAGTATAACGAAGATTTTTAARTTGATCTAAGAAAATACAGGGATAAATAGAGCAAGTAAAACTGAGATTTTACTTCCCAGTAATTTGTGTATCACAGAACTCCCGTCCCTACTTACAGCCACTTATGTTTCAAAATAGACCAGAAAATAAGAACAAAAGAGCCTTACAAGAATTTTACTGACATAGCCTCAGTTGAAACTATGATGAAACTATGATTCTTATATTAAGTTTTCRTTTCTTGCATGCCTAAAAGTACAATAAAAAGGCACTCAAGTAATCTGTACACTTAAGGAAGGAAAGTTTGATCTCATCTGTTTCCTTTTAATTTTATAACTTGCAAATTATCCCTGGAAGTGCACTTGTTTGATAAAAAATGATTTTGTAACTTCAATTTTTAATGTGCAGTTTTTCAGATTTTATACAACAGTGTGAAGTTGACATCAAGTATAGTTTTTACTAGTGAGGAGATCTGCTTCAAGATAACCTCCAAACACTTTGTGCATGAGGAAAATAATTTAAAAAGAATTTACCAAACTAAAATTAACATACATGTATTCCATATATTAACATTGTCCCAGTCCTTAGTATGATCCAAATTTCCAACACAGAGGCTATTTATATAATTTTCTAGTGTGTCCATATCTTCTTAAATTGGAAGAAATATGTTTAGAAAAGAAACCTGATCCACTAGAACATATAATGGGGATAGATTAACTTCAATTATGTTACTTGAAATAAAACATTCATTATATAATGGATGAAATATCCATTATATTAAGCTACTGGGTGGCAAGCATTAAATCAAATTCAGACTTCTACATACTCTGTATCCGTAGTAAAGTGTTGTAACATATTAAACAGATCTTTATTTTAAAATCTGTTTTCCATTCCTGTATGAAGTGCCTCCCATGAGCTAGTTGGGAGTTATGAGGAGCCCTGTCTCTTTTGGTACTGTATCCTGAGCTTTTCCAGCTGCTCCACGCACTGTGTCTGGGCCAGCTTCAGCGTCCGGTTCTCCTCTGTCAGCTGTGCGTACTCCTTGGCCAGCCGGGCAGCATCCATGCTTTCTTTTTCCACTTGCTCCAGCCTGGCAATCAGCTCCTTTCTGATAATTATGAAAAAAAMCCCCAATTATTAAAAATGGCAGTAGGCAAAAATTTGTTGTCCTGTGCTAGGTCAAAGACGGGCTGTGTTGTGTTGTTAACTTAGTTTTTATCACTTGAACTTGTGTGAAACAAGGACCTAGAAAATTAATTTTTTAGAGTCCTGTTTTTTCCCTTTGTGAAAAATGCCAATCACTTGTTTTTTTTTAATTTTAAAAGTTTAATAGTAATAAAATGGTTATAAAAATAGCAATATAATTAGAGTAATAATAATTTGGACAATTTTGGATTAGGACAATATGAGACTATAGGACCAAAGAGTTATGGACAGTCTGGGTACCTCTTTCTGGGCAAAATAAGCCTGAAAAAGGACACCCGTTAACAGAGGATTAGCCCTTAAAAACAACAGGCTGTTGCATATTCATACACCTCATACATGATGCATAAATTCCATTCTAAGAAAGGATTCTGTCTGGTCARTGTCAGCTTCTTCCTCTGAATCCTAGGCAAGGAAGAAGTTCGTTTCTCCTGATAATGGAGCAATAAATTCTCTTCCTCTGAAAGATTTAGGTGTCCTGTGGCTGCTATCTTGCTGCGAGTCCTTTCTTTAAAAAAGTATCYTACATAGCATAGTTCCTATTTTAACATTTTTTTATAACCTAAAACTATATTTAACTCTTAAGAGAGTTCATACAGCATAACTTTCTAACATAACACATATAATATTCATTTTAATATCTGCCCAAAGCCAATCATAAAATATGCATTTTTACAYCTTTAAAAGACTAAGCTTCCAAAATCTCAGATGGGTTTGCTGTTCAGTGACCAAGCCTGAAAAATGCTGTGTTCATGTGTCTGTATTTGGGACTGTTCAGCAGAAGAGAAGGCTTTGGGGAGACCGTAGAGCCCCTTCCAGTACCAAAAGGGGCTCCAACAGAGCTGGAGGGGGACTCTTGACACAGGTGACAAGACAAGAGAATGGCTTTAAACTGAAAGAGAGCAGGAAATGGGATATTGGSGAGAARTTCTTCCCTGTGAGGGTGGTRAGGCCCTGGCACAGGTTGCCCAGAGCAGCTGTGGCTGCCCCATCCCTGGAAGTGTTCAAGGCCAGCTTGGATGGRGCTTGGAGCAACCTGGTCTAGCRGAAGGTGTCCCTGCCCATGGCAAGGTGGTGGAACTGGATGAGCTTTAAGGTCCCTTCCAGTCACAACTATTCTATTGATTGCATGATTCTGTGATCTCTAACTTCAGTAAGAGTTGAGCACACAATTCACAGTGGAGAATCAGGTTCCTAGAGATGACTTGCTAATACTGTGCCAGCAGAATAACAATTTATTTTTCTCTCAATACCAGGTATCGCTGAAAGAGAGCGAGATGGTTTYGTTTGGTTGGTTAGATTTATCAGTGGGTTCTGTGAAGTGTGCCTGATTTCCCTTTCTCTACTACAAACAAATCCAGTAAGTAGTAGGCATTGAATCTGAGSTACATATATTGTTTCTATAACATGTACAGACTCAGATCTTAGCCCTATTGCTGAGGAAGAGCTGCAAAGCTGACCCCTCCTGGTCCTCCTAAGTACAGACACAAGAGGATTTAAGCTGTGACTTCTTCTGGAAGGAGTCACACAGTGCCCTGCATTCCCAGAGCTGGCCAGGAGCTGGAGTTTCCTGTATAGTATCAACTGAAATTACCTCAGCACAAGTTGAGATAAAAGAGGTCTTAAAACACGCTGAAGGCATGAGTAACTCACAGAGAATCTAAYTGCTCTCCCCTTAGTCACCCACCAGGCCAGCCTGGCCTCTGGGTTTCTTCTTCCCTTTAAGTCAAAAATTCACCCATTAGAGGAAGTCTCTTCTMAAAGGTTCTTTTGATCATTCTATCTCAGAGATTAGTTAATCTTTTAACTGTTCATAGCCCTGTGACTTTATTTCTCAGTCATGTCAAAACAGTGCTTGTAGATCATCAGTGGGAAGTTGTTCATGCCTTCACRGTGGATAGATTTCACTGCAGTCCTTCAAGGAGCCCACTTGTCGGGCTAGACCAGTGCTTTCAGACAGGAAATTCCCAGAGATGAGCAATTCTATTCCCACAGGTCAGAGTGTTCATGAAAAGATAACATTCCTGTGTTTGCTGATCACTTGTGTTACTCGTGGCTGAAAAGCTACCACGCAGAGCAGCAAAACTGTAAATCTGGCTTTTGAAAAACACTTCTGTGTGGCCTTCATTTAGGATCAAGTTAACCTTCCTCTGTCTTTACTGCAGCTTTCAGTGATAGCAGAGTTTGCCCCCGGTTTAGCTGACAGTTCACAGTCACAGTTACTGCAGTTCAAGGAGTCACAAGTTAGAAGAGACCCTTGAAGGGTACAGCCATTTCTACCAGCTGTGCTTCCCATAGATTAAAAAAAAAAAGAGAAGAGTTGGCAGCTGTTTCAGAATTTTAAAATCAGCCAAAGGCATCCTCCTATATGATAGCTTTGTTTTATACTACTGAGGTAAGGCAGAGCAGCTATGCTGCAGCAAAGCCTCTCCTGTTCCCTTTCACCAGGTGACAGGTGCACTCAATCAGGCCTTTGAGAGGAAACATCAAGAGGGTATTTTTGCTCGGTAGAATTCTGTTTACATTTAACACAATATAGCTGTACAAGTTTTAAACACAGCAAGCCTCTAACAGGTTCATTTCTCTGTGGCTGGGCCATCCTWGATCAACCAGTTTTCACAGAAGTCAAGACAGCCTTGCTAGACAGCTTCTATTCATGGGCCTGAGACCATGGAGGAGTGATTTCATGTGAGAAATACATTCAGGGACAATGAGTTTTTACAACTCCAGAAGTTTGGGGGTTTTTTTTTTGGTTTATTTTTTGTTTGGTTGGTTGGTTTTGGGTTTTTTTTCTTCCTGGACTTCCTCTGGAAGATTTTTATCTCTGGAGACCAAATAAGAACTTCTGCAGTATTTCTTTGCWATTATTCTCTGGTGCAATGTTGGACTGAAGGGCTAAATTAAGCTCTTTCAAATTACAGACTGTTAAATCAGAAGTGTCCAAACAAATGAATTCAGAATCATTCTTCCTTACTTTTCTTACACYCATGAGCTTTTTAAAAGAGAGATGCAGTGAACACACTGATTACTAGGTAATCAGCATCTTAAAAGCAGGTAAACCTTTTCAGGACTTGAAAAGGAATGGTACTGACTCTCCTGGACCTGAGCCAGGAGAGGTGCAGACAGACAATGTGCAAACTCAGACAACTCCAGTAATGAAGGTCAGCTCTGATCTGATGACATTCTCTGCAGGCTTGGCTTTCATGCTGCTCTCCAGTAATATTCAAGCAGCACAGAAAACTTCTCTTCCTCCTCCCCAGGATTTAGAATTTCTATCAAACAAACTGTAAAAGCATTAAAATCAAAATACACTCATTCTGTAGTCCACACTCTTGGACCTCCCTCACAGAAAGCAGTTTCCTTGCACTGAGGTAGTAAGATTGCCCGCTTCTGAGTCAGCAGAACCTACTTAGTCCTTTCCCATCAGGATCAACACCTGTTTACAGGATAGGGTGATGTTTCAGGCTGATACTGTCAGCCTGCCACAGATCTAAAATTAGAGTACCAGGGAATTGCTAAATGTTATGAATGGTGTAGTTTAGGAAGCTCACAAAAGGATGAGGACAGTAACTAACATTTACATCTGATCTAATCATAGATTTGAACTTAGCTTTCAGAGGTTAAAGAACACCATGCTAAGCTCTTGCACCATCTAGACCTCGTTGTGGATGCTTAATAAATAGATGTAGCACTGTGGAATCTGTGCTTTCTGTTAATGGTTACCCCAAGTTTAAATATTAACAGTATTGATAAGGTATTTTCCAAACTAGTGCTGAGGTACTCAAAGCTTTGAGCCAATCTGTAATGTGTACTTGAAGGGTTCTTTTTTGGGGAGGGCTTTGGGAGACAAYATTAGTGATTTGCATCAGAAACCCATCCACCACAAGCAGGAGAAAAACATAGCACTGTCTTAGGGAAGTTATTTCTCTTGTTCTGGCCTTAATGACTAAACATGCAGAGAACAGAGCTCCTCAACACTCATATTCACAAGGAATAAATACAAAGAAAAGTGACAGACTAAGCAGATAAATCTGTCTGGAGATAAGTGTATTTAGAGATGGATTGACACGAGGAAAACAGTTTCCAGAATGCAAAGCCTCAGATTTGCCTTTTCCCCATTGTGAACAAGGTATTCAGGATCAGGCATCTGGGGCAGTACAGTATCTGCTCCAACAACTGCTGTGTACTGGTGGCCATGAGGTCATTTTCTCTTCCCACATTTGGCATGGCTTTCATCGGGGGAATTATGAGACCCTGCAAGGTAACTGCTGTCTTGAGGAGACTGTCCTTGCATAAGTCTACTAATAAATTAAAAAACAACACCATTAAAGACATTAAAGTCTTCTTTAACATAAATGAAAATGTGTGTCAGATGCTAACATATAAAAGGTCATAGAATGACAGAGTAGTTTGAGTTGGAAAGGACCTTCCAAAGGCACGGACATTTCCTCTAGAAGAGGAGGTCTCTCTTTGTATTAGAAAAGCTGTAATTTAATTTCTAGTATTTGGCAAGTAACATATATTTTGCATACATGTGAGATGATGAAAAAACAGGTCTAGAATGGGAAAATTATTGAGCTAAAATGTTGCCCTTAAGGTTTACACCAATCTTTTTCTGAAGTACCTAGAAATCTGAAAACTTCTTTTCTTCACAGTGTTGGGAAAGACACTCAAGAAACTGTACCTGGAGAAATCCTCTGGACTAAAAAGCACAGAAACAGTCCTTTGGTCATGAGAGCAAGCTAAAACATATGAMAGGTTCCCACAAAATGAAGCAATCATCTTCACTGCATGCTATTTGCCAAGAGGGGCAGTGGGATGCTGGATTTTATCATCAACAGCGTGTCCAGCAGGACCAGGGCAGGGACTGTTCCACCGTGCTGGGCAGGGCTGAGGCCACTCCTCAAGTCCTGAGTTCTGGTCCAGTTCTGGTCCAGTTCTGGTCCAGTTCTGGTCCTCTCCCTAGCAGAGAGGCACTGAGGGGCTGCAGTGTGTCCAGAGAAGGGAACAGAGCTGAGGAAGGGTCTGGAGCAGCAGGAGCTGCAGGAGCTCAGCCTGGAGAAAAGGCGGCCCAGGGGGGACCTTTTCACTCTCCACAACTCCCTGACAGGAGGGTGCAGCCAGGTGAGGGCTGGGCTCTGCTCCCAGGGAACAAGGGACAGGGAGAGAGGAAATGGCCTAAAGTTGTGYCAGGGGAGGTTCAGATTAGATATCAGGAAAAAGTTTTTAATGGAAAGGTTTGTAAAGTACTGGAATGGGCTGCCCAGGGAAGTGGTTGAGTCACCATCCCTGGAGTAGGTAAAAAAACATGTGGAGGTGGCAGTGGAGGACACAGTTTAATGGTGAACAGGGAGGTGGTGCTGGGCTGTTGGTTGGACTYGATAATCCTAAAGGTCTTTTCCCATCTTAACAATTCYATGATTCTGTGTCTACTCTAACGTGTAAAAGAAGGAAAAGAAATCATATCCATGGCCAAGAGAACAAGTGATCCTAAACCAGGTGGTGATCAAATGATCTTTTCTGTAGAGTTATATTAGAATTGTCTGGGGGAGGAAAAAGAGATAACCATGCAGTGCTAAGAATATAAGATACAGCTAGCAACCATGGCAACTCTAATATTTAACTACATAATCCAGGGTCATTATCTAGTAATAGCAATATAACAAGTGCTCAAAATAACCAGCCATCTCATCCCTTTCACCCAAAGTTAGATACCCAAAACCATCTGTTATGGAAATACGTGTGTGTTTCTGGAACATAAATTAAATTACATTCTGTGCCCTAAATGTGGTGTGTTCTCGCTTCCACACCCTTTTCTTTATTTTCAATCATGTCTCCCATTCCAGAGTGGTTTTTTCCCTTGTACTACGTATTGCTGGCATAAATGTGAAGAGTGTGAGTGAAGACAGCAAACGAAGCTATGATTAAATTAGCAAAAAAATCTACCCAATGTTCTTTCAAATTCTTGCTTCCTTTTTTATTCCTGAGTAACTTCTTTTCCCATCTTTATTTGCTTTGTCCTCTGATTTTCTCTTTTTTGCTACTACAACCTCTTTTTCTTTCTCACATTTCCCATTTTCCTGTGAATTACTTGTCATCTTCTCTCCCACTGCCATCCTAGTASATTCTCTTGCTATCTATATAGCACAAAAGAGAACAAGTAAGTTTGTTCTCACCTTGACGAAAAGCAGCCCTTGTCATTTTGCTTCACTGACTTTTTACTTTGGCTGTACTCAATGCTCAGATTACACTTCAAGCTAGGCAGAAGTAAAAGCCTTTGAAAAGTTGTAAAAGATTCAATGTTTTTCACTATTATTAAAATGTTTTACAACTTTCTACGTCTTATAAAATAATATAAAAAATATACCTGTATATATTATTTCATGCATGAAAGGTTACAATGAACTTYGGAGGTTGGAACAAAAATTATTTAAAGTAGAATTAACTCTATTCTTTTTTTTTTTTTTGCTAAAATGCTCCAATACCTGTACAGATATTTGTCAGGTTAACATTATTTCTTCCTCCTAGCCAACAAGAAAAAATATTTGCTCAATCCATTTTCCTTGTTTTTCTGTCAGTCACAGCCTYCAGCATCCTGTATGTACTGTCACAGGCACCACAGGTACAGAAACTGCCAGCTGAGCCTTGTCATTGGAATGACACAGGTGAATTGATCWGTGGAGAGAAGTTGGGAGCACTGGCAAGGATACCATCCAACAGCACTTGTGATTGCCTTCGGTAAAAATGCACACTGAAAACCACTATAAAAGCTGTTTGTTCCCATTACAAGGGATGCAACTTGATCACTGTCCATTTTATCAAAATAGTATTTAAGAGAAATAGACAATAGATAGTAGGTGTAGTAGACAATTGGGAATCCTCATTTCCATACGTTCAAATTCAAACGTAGAGGAAGAAACCCACAGCAARGGCAGATTTTAGAAAACTGCAAACTCTATGTTTTCAGTTTGATTGTAATTGGTTTTGAGGCTAAAAGCTTGTGCATCTCATCAGACTTTTTAGACAAGTGAAAGCATTCTGCCCTTTTAAAAACAGAATACTCAATACTTTCAGTGATGGGGCAGCCAGGGCTGTCTGGGAAACCATTTCCAGTGCCCCAACATCCTCACAGGGAAGAATTTACCCTTAAAATCCAATCCAAACCTACTCTCTATCAGTTTAAAATCATTCTGCCTTGTCCTATCTCTACATGCCCTTGTAAATAGCCTCTCTCCATCTTTCTTGCAGGCTCCTTTCAGGTAGTGAAAGGCCACAATTATAAGGTGCATATATAAGTGTATACATGTATAAGAATATACACATGTATTTATATACATATATATATACATACACACTTATTATACACTTATATGTACACACACAATGCAAAACATTATAATCTAATCTTCATTCAGTATATGCTAGTCCCTAAACTGCTTTTAACTCTCTTACTGTAAGTGCTGAGAATGTTTTTAGACACAAATCAGTGACCATGAGAGCAAAACTCTCTTTTACTTCTTGCTTATTCCTTTGCCTCCACACTTGTACTCCCTTTCTGTCTAGTTTTAGATAAAAATCAAGGCTGTCATGTTCAGGTTTGTTTGCTTACATGTGTGTAAAGTTACATGTTCCTAATAACTTTCTAATCCACCTTTCAATTTCAACAAAACCATGTGGTAAAGTGGTTCCAGTTAGTTTCTGGAGGGTTTAATAAAAACAGACTGCTCCAGAAAGGAAAGATACACAATGGTGGAGGGCATGAGACCCGCTCCAAAATAYTACAAAATGGATAATCTACTTGGAGGAAAGAGTTATAAACAATCCACATCTGGAGAAAAAATATCCTCAGTTTGCACTTGCAGCTTGTTAAACCTCAAAATCAGGCAACCACGGTGCAGCAGCTTGTGAGGAAATTAAACATCTTTGATCCCAGTGCTGAAGGATCACTTTTTCAGATCAAGACACATGGGAGGTGTGAAAGGTGCTGCCCTGATATTTGTTATGTTTAAGCATTTCACAGCTCTACAGCATGTGAATAAAAGGTTATAAATATGTAATTAGAAAGTACATGTGGGTCTCAWTAATATAATTCCATTTGTTGCCTTATACAGCCACTCATAACATCTGTTTACTGGGGCATGGAATTCCTAGAACAGGTTCAGCACAGACAGCAGTGGTGGAAGCTTCCTGACATTGTTCCACTGTTGACATCCACTGGTGGAATGAAGGAAAATGCCAGCCTGAAGCCCTTTAATTCATCCAAGATAAGCACCACTGAGAGGCTGACCACAATTAGGATAATTGTGAGTTCAGGTAAATAATTTTGTGCATGTACCTGCCATTCTCAAGAAGCAAACCATTTCTAATTTTGCTAGTACCGGAGACTTATAGATAAAAAAATTGCATTCAAACAGTAATTTTTTTTAATTCCAGAAAGTGCAAAAATATATGTGAATGTCTCATTTTCATGGGCTTCAAGCATTCTTCATAAATAGGCATAACTGATTCAGAGTTGTGCCAATAACAATAATAATAATAATAATAATAATAATAATAATAATAATAATAATAGTAATGGATTTATATTAGTAGACTCGAAAACCAAAATGATTGAAGTCTACCTTTGGTGTTTATACAACTAAAGTCAAGCACTTAAACAGTCATTTAATATTTTATATTGTGCTTGGATTTTCAGAGTAGACAAAGACACATGGWTTCCACTGAATTGATTGCTAAATATGTAAGCAGCTTGTATCAGACAACCAAATTTGAAAAATCATTGCAAATTTAAAATAAATTACTTATCTTCTAATCTTTTWAAAAATACTAATTACTTTCGATTGGCCAAGTTCAATTAATGGTGAATCCAATGCAAATGCCACAAATAGGAATCAAATGCAAAATGCATTTTCCCATGACATTGGACATCATCTTTTTCAGCTTCTGTTCCAGTCTGTCAGCATCTGAGYGCCACACTGATTCTTCAGTGGAAGGGGATTTGCAGTGGGAAACTTCAAGTGGCTTTGACACTTTAGGCAAAAAGTAACCATATTATGGCTCTAGCCATCAACCCAGATAAAGACATCTCACGTTCTTATCCTGCATAGTTTGGATTCAGGGAGTTCTTTGGCTGTCTTGTAAGACTACAGGATTTCAAGTTTCCCACTTGCTTCTGCAGCTGAAGATTCCCATGGATGCAAACTTGGCTGAACTGCAAACTCCAGCTGCAGGTCAGCTGGGCAGAGATTTCACTATTCACCTTCTTTGCTCTCTCTGAATTTCTTTTTCAGGTTTCTTGTGGAAAGGGACTGACAGCCACAAAGTGCACTTTGCCATTTAACAGTCAGGCAAAGGATGACAGGACTGTGAGTACAGGCCATAGACAAGAAAAAAAGCCTCCAGATTATTCACTTTGGGTATGAACACCTGAAATGCCAATGTATATTGAACCAGTGTACACAAAAACAAAGCAGCTCACAGAAACATGTTTACTGATATTGTCAAGTATTCTAAGCCTAAATGAGGATCCCTTTTGTTCTTCATGAAAGCGTGCAATGTTTATCAAAAAAACTAAAACTGAAAAGGAACCTAGACCAGATGAACTGGATTGTTATGTGACCTGGAGGCTGTCAGTGAAGCTTTTCAGGGACACCCACAAAGCTGAACTGTGACAGCCCTTAGTGGCCCCAGTTGATCCTATGGAGCAATGACCAGCTTGTGCTCCACTGTGCTCATCAGGCAGAGGCATGAGATCATGGGATCACAGGATGGCTTGGGTTAGAAGGGACCCCCAAGATAATCCTGTTCCAACCCTGTGCCACAGGTAGTGGACACCTTCCACTAGACCAGGTKGCTCCAAGCCCTGTCCAACATGACCTTGGACACTTCCAGGGATGGCACAGCCACAGCTTTTCTGGGCAACCTGTGCCAGTGCTTCACCACCCTCAGAGGGAAGAATTTCTTCCCAGTATCCCATCTATCCCTGCCCTCTGTCAGTTTGAAGACATTCTCCTTGTCCTGTCACTCCAGGCCCTTATAAATAGTCTYTCTCCATCTTTCTTCTAGGCTTCCTTCAGATACTGGAAGGCCACAATTATAATATATGTATAAATAAGTATATACACATATAAACATATCTGTCTAGAAGGTCAGAAAATACAATGTTAAACTTTCATGTTTCAAACAGGGTTTTACCAAGAGAATATAGGACAGTAAATCCTTTGGGAAAGTTACTCACTTTCTTTCTTCCAGCAGAGCAATTTCTTTCTTGACCTCGTGGTACTCTTCTGCTATTTTGCAGTGCTGTTTATACACCTGCATAGATTCCTTAGAGTCATGACAAGGAGGCAGAGGCTTTAAGGAAAAAAAGAAGAAGAAAAAAAAMCCCACTGTTTTTTCAATGAAATATTAGTTTAAACCCCACATATTTTGAAAGATACAATATTTATCTGAATTCCTGTGAGAATACCTAAAGAATTTTTTCCCCTTAACTGCTGTATATGGCCAACTATTCCTAGTGATGGCCTTTCAAGGAAAGAAAAAACCCAAACCAGTTCCCTGCATAAGAATATGTGTGAAACTTCAAACATATGTGTAAAACTTCAAACATGGTGAGAACTTTCAGAACTCTCCTTGTCAGCTTTGCAAAATACCCCTGAAGATTTTTCATAGGAGGATTTCTCCCTTGCCTCCCTCTTTTTCAGCTAGAGTGGTTTGTAAATGCTAAAGCTGATGCATTGATCAGACCTATCACATACATCTTTACACTGCCAGGAACTGACATCATTGCAGCAAGACCATCTTTTTTTTCAATGCCTGCTGAATGTAATAAAYATGGCAAATAAAACCAAGCTGTCCTAGGACTCTTTATGTAAATTTCATCAAAATTCTTGAAAATATATTTTGCTTAAATGTAGGTGCTTTTTGCTCCTTAAAGAAGAATGCATCTTAATTCAGGCTTCAGGTTTGACTGTCACATTTTGGTTATAACACTTCCAGGAAGTATTTTTAATTTATTAGCCATGAATCTATTGACTGTAAATGAACTCCAAATAGCATGCTTGAGCCACCTGTTTGAAGTAAAAGGAAACACTTAAAATAGTTAATTTACTGCCCATTTAAATAACACCCAATTGCCTTTCACAATATTAGTAGATTGTTTTGCRTTTCTTGCTGTCCTACCTTGATTCTTGTGTATAGTATAATATTCCCTTAATGACATTATTAGGAAAAGAAAAGCACAAGTAGGCAGACCTTTCCTATTTATTAWCTTGTAATCCCTTTTTTAATCTAAACTGAAAATTTAAATTTTACTAAACATGTTCAGAGACAAAGATGAAAAACATTTTTGTTCAGGAGACAGGGTGAGCTGGCTTCAGACATAACCCAAAGCACAGATGTAAGTAATGTATGGAGCTTGCAAGTACTTGTAGTTGGTACGTGATTCCTCACTGAAATTTTAATAGACACTCATATTCCACAGTCTAAATTTAAAACTGCTGCAGCAGAATTGTTTCACAGCACATTGTCTCATTCTCCCTGATCTTGGAGATTTTAGGAACCCAGGGAAAAGGCAGCCCAATACTTGATGAATCTAATCTGTAGAAAAGGRGTTTTAATTGCATTTCAGTGTGGATGAGCAAGAGCACCATTCATATAGCCACCCAAATAATAAGCATAAATTTAGCAAGACTGAATATAGAAGTCTCAGTGCTCTAATCCAAGAATGTGTGGATGAGCCAAAGCAGCATCTCTGCCATCTACCAGAGATCAGCCACCGAGTGTGTCACAATAAAACAATTTCGAACAGTACCAAGGGGAAAGTCCCCAAACAGTGATACTTCAAAAGAAAAAACCAACAAAACAAAGCAGAAAAGACCTTGGATTTGCTTCCAATTTAGTTTCCACTAATCTAGCTGGTTTAAACCAGTTTAAAAATTAAAACAGTGCTCAGTTTCTATATYCCAGCTTCCCACTCAAAAGATATATATAGAGAGCTAAAAATTATCAAGTCATGCTGAAACTTAGTATCTAAGGCTCACTTAGAACCAGTTGCTGACTTTTAAACCCCTTCCTATTATTGYTTCCTCTTCAGCGATGTTTTCTCTTACACTGATATTTTAGCACTTAAATTAAACTTAAAATGAATTAAACAATCAGTTTAATTTCTATTCATAAAATTATTTTCAATTTGTCTGATGGTAGTAGGCACTATATCAAGAATCTTTTAAATTATTAGTGTATTATTTCTTTAAAACATAAACGTTACAATGTTTTCAAATGACTAGACAGAATATCAGTGGGTCATGTCATAGAGTGGTTTGGATTGGAAAGGACCTTCAAGAGCATCAAGTTCCAGCCCCTCCACCATGGGCAGGGACACCTTCCACCAGGCCAGGTTGCTCCAAGCCCCGTCCAACCTGGCCTTGAGCACTTCCAGGGATGGGGCAGCCAGAACTGGAGAATTTGGTTTGCTCCTCAGTAATTTGGAAACTACTAAGAAAGGCTCCAGAGATATTATCTACAGCATCCATGAGTAGTTTCTGGTCAGTAGCATATGAAACAGGCTTATTCAGCAATCACTTTCTCCTGCAATAACAAGGGAAAAGGAGAGATACAAATCTCCATTCCATGATCAAGGACTTTTTTAATGGTCTGTGGCCAGGCAACTGCAGATACTGCAGTACAGAATGCCCAGTGGCATCCCATGAGGTCTGTATAACATCTTTATGTTAAGGGATTGCTAGTTTACCAAGGTGACTAATTTCAGAAGGCCTTAATGAAGTTCAGTTTGCAGTAGGTTTTTTTTTCACTCAGAAGTAAACAGCCACACTTTACTGTTCTCTTAGAACAGCCTGAGCTTGCTGTACCTTGCCTGTCCACAAACTAATATAAATAAAAGCATACCTGCTAGACAAGCAAAAAACATCCCTGCCAAAGCAGGTTACACTTAATGGCCACAGTTCCTCCTTTTAATCCTGTTTATTTCAGGCTTCAGTGTCATCCACCCTCATTTTCCTGTGCTGGCAAAATGTGCACGTGCAGCATCTCTATCTTGTTCACAAAGCTAGTACAAAAGCTACAGCTGTAAGTTATACTGGTGGTCTGTCCCATTAAGCCTGATTTTCAACAAGGTCTGATTTTTCCTTGTATTTTGTTGAGTAACTCACTGTAACATTGAGAAATGTTCTACAGACTTCAGCAAGTAGACACTAAGAGATCCTTTTATAGACCATCCTGTAACTGCACACATATATGTGGATCTTTACAAGACATATGTACTGTTTATTTAGACTTTTGTTCAGAATCCAGGCATGAAAGATGTTGGAAGATGACATGCAAAAGCAGTTCATGAAGAAACAGAAAATCACAGRACGTTTGGGTTGGAAGGGACTTGCTTTCCTTGCAGGAGAGGGGCTCCATTCCTTTAATCATCTGGGCAGCCTCCTCTCTGCCTGCTTTTTAAGGCAGGTTGAAGGAGGTCTTTTAAATAAAATCTTTGCTGGAGTGACACAGAATGAAAATTTTCAGGCTTGGGCTTTTTTTTTTGCTTCACTCACATGACAAGTTCTTTTGCCTTGCCATATGAAAATCAGCATTCCATATCCACAAAAGCTGTATAGTTGGCAGTGCCACTCAACTGTTYCAAAGCTTTAAAACAGTTGATTTTTTAAATTCACCATCATTGCACTTATGTGTTTAACTGTGAAAAAAAATTTAAAACTTYCTTCTGAAAAAGTTGAAATTTCAAGAAAAAATTGTATCAGGCAGYTTTTCCAGCTCATGTGAACTTGTCTAGAAGTCTTTAGCACTGGTCTAATTAAAGAGTGGTGTCTTGCTTTTTGTAAATTTGGTAACTTTCAGCTGAACTCTTCTGGAAAAGTGGAAAATCCAATGCTAATATTTTGAATGTGGCCTGTGTTCATCATGTGGCCTTGTGCATTCTTCTATGATAGAAAAACTCACATTGTGCCAAGACAAAAATGGCASATTGCAGCTACTTTTTGTTGTGTAACTGGAACTCTTCCACCAGTTTCAGATACCCATCTTAGGGTGCATCTACTCTAGTTTTACTATGAAAGTAAACAGTTCTCTTTCTTCCAAACAATTCAGGTCAACTGGATGAGAGCAATTGTGAGTATTGCTCTCCTTCCTGGGAGATCTTGCATTCTTTTCTAACCTCAGTATGATGCTCTGACTTGGTGAACATGCATACATGTTAATATAATGCATAAAATGGTCTTACATAATCTAAGACCAAAGTTATCACAGCAGCATTACAGGAGACTTATCAAGTTCATAGGCAATCAAATCTAATTATAGAGCCACACAGTCCTCTAGGAACTCTCATGGAAACCAAYACATAGTAAAAAAATTACAGCATCCCCTTTAAAAACACAGTATGCTTTTAAACTTTCTAAAATAATTTATGTGTCGAACAAAAATCCTGGCATTCAGTAGAAGCAATTAAAGTTCCAGAGTAAACAAGGTTTCTGCTAAATGCTTATATCACACACAACACACTGTCCCTTTMATAACATTTGCATGACTTCTTTTCTATGAGCATTTTCTATTAAAGTGAGAAAAACTATCCTTTRAATTAAGGTTGGATATTACAAATGGCTGCAGCTTTTTCTCTGTTGCAGCAATTTTATAGTCATCTAATGACACAGATTTGTAACACRAAATATGACATAAATGTCTCTCAAGCTCACAATTTCATGAGACAAGATCACAGAACCATTGAACTGTTTTGTGTTGGAAAGGACTTGAAAGATCACCTCCTTCCAAGCCCCTGCCAGGGACACCTTCCACTAGACCAGGTTGCTCAGAGCCCCATCTAACCTGGTTTTCAAAGATAAAGAACTATAGAACACCTTGTGTATCCATATGTGACTTGTACTCTTCCCTCTTCAGAATCAAGCTCTCAGCTGGAATAAAGATTTTGATGGGGAGCAGAGAGATGAACTGAGCAAGTCCCAGGAAGTGTTGGAATGGGACAGGCCATGCACAGGGCACAGCAATGCAGGTATGAACACCAGATACCCTCCTCTCCATTCAGTGACCTGAACAACAAGGCCTTGCCTGCTGATGTATGTTTCTAAATACAGCACATAACCCATAGTAAAATTTCTGTCAGAGGGGTCACCGTGCAGCTCATCAAGGAAGTGCCTTCCAAGGACCCATCCAGCCAAAGCAAAGGTTAAATTTTCCCAGTGACAGAGTGCCAGGTGTAACCAGCCCACCCTTGCTGCACTGCCCACCAACACATGGTGCACACACAGGAGGGGGAAAAACACCAAAGCTCAAATAAGCAGGCATTGCTTGTCAGCGGGAAGAGAATAATTTCCAATACTGCAAACAAAAGGAATTGAAAACAAGAAGCTTTATTAATATGAGTTTTGTTTCACTGATAACTTGGAAGTTATTTTAGTTGTGTGTGTTTGGGGTTTTTCTTAATAATAAAGCTGCAAATATAGCTTAAACTAATCTGTTCTCATATGAAGGGCTTTCATGTCTGGTTGACCACAGACCACTTAAAATTTTGATTTAAAGTAGTTATTTTTTTACAAATTGCTTCTCTGAATGTCTAGAAAAATGTAACAAGTAATTTTCAAATTAATTTGCAAGTAATTTGAAAATAAAACATGTTAGTCTGAAGCCAGCTAGTACATCAGAACACACAGACTGATCATTTTTATTCTTTGGAAAGAAGCTGCAACTAGAACTGTCCTTTAGTAAGAGTCCTTATAGAGAATTAGCTTTTTTGCCAAGTCTCCTAGAAAGACCTTCTCTCCAGGCAATTCCACATCCACCTCTGTAGAGCTGGCTGCTTGGCCAGCAGGGTTTGTTACCCTGCCAAGGGGAGGCTGCACTGAACTTTGCCCTGCCATTTGATACTGCTGCCCAGGGAATAGGTATGGAAGAATTGTGGGAGGAAAAGTGGGACCACTAGGTAATTCTGCTCAAATAGCCAAGTTGTCTGCCAAGGCCTAACATAGGAGGACGAGAGCTTGAAGCCTAAAACAGAGGTGCAAATTGCTCGGTACTCAGGCTGTGGTCTGCTGCCTGCATGCATAGAATTCTAAGGCTCTGATTTTCCAAGTGGCTCGCTGAACTTACATAGCTTTCAAGCTGCTTTCAAAATCCAGCTTAAAGATCAGCTAATTTAGGCTTTTTGTTTGTTTGTYTTCAAAACAGGGTTCAATATTTTCCTTCGTGTGCTTGAAATCTGTAAAGTTATTACATTTTTTTAAGGTGCCTATTACTGTATGGCCAGATAACCTGCATTTATAGTTTGCTTCTTTAAATAAAATTCAAATGGTTTTGACTGTATTTATGGGACACTGATGAAAATCTTGTGGCTCTCAGATATGATATCTTTATTATGAACACATGTACCAGCATTCTTACAGATTCAACCATTTCAGGCTGCTATTGCCACAGTTGATTAAAAGGTTCATTTACACGACCCTTCATGTGTGTGCTCTGTATTAATGCACTTCAGGACAGAAAAAATCATGGATGGAATGACAAGGGACACCACCATTCACTACCTCTTCAGGTCCTGGTGAAGCCCATTTTACCTGTTTCTGTAATACAGGAGCTATCTCTTTCAAAGCTGGCATGAATTGCAAGCACATGCCATAGAGTTCCAACAAACCCGCAGCAGTTTGGATTGCAGCGATTGAAAAAAACCACAATTAATAAGAAATGTAATAAGGTAAATAATAACTTAGTAACAGCTATTGCTTGTTTGAAATTTTAAAGCAGATTAAAAATACTGTCATTATAAAATATATATATATTTATTTATATTTATTTATATATATATATATATATATATATATATACACATATATGTATATTTCTATAAAATAGTAATCACATGAAACTATGATCCAGATTGGCAAAAGCAAGGAAATTCAAGTTTTTATTGTTAAATTTGAATGCAATGTTATCTCTGCATCAGCTCAGAGCCCTGCATTGACTTCACTGCCCTCRGATGAACATAAAGGCATTGCAATATAAACATGCACATAAGCTTGAAAACGAAAGGATTAAGTGCTACCACAAATTTTATACTTTTAAGTGGTTGAGTCAGACAGGTAGTTCTCAAAAGTTATCCTTTCAGCTACCCTGATATTACCAAGAGAGATTATGAAGGATAATAAAAAGAAAATTACATTAACCAAAACCTTTGTTTGTTTCTTTGAATTTGTTATCATATTGAGATTATGAGAGTAAAGGAAGGTTTTCTGAAACAAATGCCAAGTACTTAACAGACCAATTGGGTACACTTAGGGGGATTGTGCTAGTGTGTACTTAAAAACTTTTACTGAAGTGCTATTATATATCCAGAACACTTGAATGCTTCCACAGGAGCACCTTCAGCCTATCATGAAATTCTATATTTGAAGTATATTATAGGTTCCAGAAATGTAAAAGTCATAAAAGTCTTAATAGAAAAAATCATTACTTGTCCTGCAAAGTACTTATACATAATGCTAGTAATATTGTTTTTGTGTATCATTAGCAGCAATAATAATCATACTTTGCTCTTTTAGAAAAATCCTTACTTACTGGTCTTAATGCTCTTCAACAAAAAAGGTAAAAATTATTAACTCAATTTCAGAGATGAACAGAGGGACGAAGCAACTCCAGAATTAAACAATGTGTCACTGAGAGAGTTGGAAACAAAATGCAGATTCTTTACTTTCAATTCAGTGCTCCAGCCATGACACATGATTGCTTTCCTCAAATTGAATTTTTTCTAAGGAAAAAAAATATGAATCCTGTTTGCAGCACTGGAAGGTTAGTGGAATAAAGAGGTTAGCATACTACCTGGTTCCTTAATTCCTATTTATGCCTAAAGAACCTGCCCATATCCTCAGGATGAGAGGGAGAGCGCAAGAAGAGTCTCTGTCATCCTCCATTCCTTTCTCAGTCATCCTTTTGGGGAGAGCAGCGGGACAGAAGCGTCACCCTTGAAGACAGCAGCCATCCCGCGCTGCCTCACCGGTTGATGGGCACAGGAAAGATGACATTATTGCACAATGAGTGGTCTACTAATGCCCTTCTCAATTTACAGTCAGGAAACAACTGCCTTCAGAGTGAAATATCAGAGGAAGTCTAAATGCTCCTGGGAAAACAGATGATCTGAAGTAGTCTACCAAAGCCAGCAAACACTCCAGAACCAGCACAGAGGAAAGGGAAATAATCCCTGGATGCAGAACTGGCTTTGTGCCTAGAGGACCATGGAGTTGCCATCAATTGCTCACTGTCCAGTATACGGGGGGCCCATCATTCTGTGCTGACAAATCAGACTGGTCACCAAAGGATTCTCTTGGAATGTGTCTGAGAAAACTGATGATATCAGTCACAGCACAGCCTGCAGGCATWAGAGTGTATAATGCCCCTCTCATTCCTTCTCCCATCAGCTGAACAAGAACTCTTTATTGCAGTGCAGCAGCACTGCAGGAATTGGATGGAAAATCTTGAAAGCAGGCAAGATTGTTAAAATGGTAATTTCCCTACGATTGGACTAAAAATTTTCTGTAGATCTTGAAAAAACAATGCTTTCTTCTGTGGATATATGCAGTCTTATTAAAGGTTAACAGGCTAGAAAAGCACCACGAAAAACTTCCACTATAGTGTAGCAACCAGAGGCTTTTTATAACAACAAATACAATGAATATGAAGTAGAACTGTCATAAGAGAAGAAAACTTTACCTGCAGCTGCTGATCTAGTTCTGGAAATGCCAAAGAGARGTTTTCAGGGGAAGCATCGTCTAAAATGTAAACACAATGTTAAAAGTTATTGTCTGCCAAAGAGGGCATTTCAAGTAATCTGTTTAATGAAGTTCTATATTGCATATATAGACAGTAATATTGGGATCCTGAAAACACCTCCACATCTTATCTTTTACTCTTGAGATGCCTCAGTAGAATCCTTGAAAATACTAGTGGATTGGTAATAAGAAAAGTTTACGTTCTGGAAATGCAGAAAGTCTATTTTGCATTGCAGTGATTAAGAAACAAAGCAGTTGGTCCAGTAGAACATGTGGCAATTTAATAAAACAAACAAATCTAAACTGTTTTTCTTCCTGAGCTCTCTCCACTACACTGCTAAGTAAAGAACTGTCTTAAAGGACTTAACTTGTCAATTACAATCCTATGGGCTAGAGTTAGTTCAATCATGACAACAAACCAAGCTGTGTTTTTATTTATTTGTTYGGGATTTTTTTTTGTTTATTTTTAGAACAGGCTTCCAGCAAAGGTGGGACAGATTGCACCAGTTATGTCAGGGTTGTGATGTGGACACCTGCCCACTAGAAGCTGGACTGAGATCAGAAATATAAATCGCACTTGGTAGCGCCAGTGCAATATTTCTTTCTCAGTGACTTTCACACTCCCAGTTTTGCATTGGACTATGATGACTGTTTATTCCTCTTACTACAGGTTATGGGAGGTGAGGAGAGTGTTACTATTAGCTTACAGTCAGTTATTTGTAATGTGTCAAAATTAAGTAAGGATGGCTCTTCCAGGAGAAAATGGTTAACATGGTTCAGATCCTGCAACCTGCTGTSTACTTGTAGACTTGAACACAGCAACAAAACCCCAACAAGATCAAGAGGACCTCATATCAAAGAAGGATTCTAAAAGAATACAGACTAGGATCTAAATTATTTCTCAAATATTTGATATCTCTTTCTCCTGGCCTCTGTGGTTATACAGCAAAGGAGGTTGGGAGGACAAAAGTAAAATAAGTCTCCTTAGCCTATGAAAAATAAACATACTGGCTAACACATGGTCAGAGCCTTACTCAATAATATAGCTAGAGCGGGGCAGCCTCTGGGAAGAGATGCTCAGAGAAGAAAAAAAGTATAGTGATACAAAAGAGAAAGCTCTTGAATTTCCCCAGGAAATAAAGTGAAGTTCCTGTATTTTCGTGGAGTAGTTGTCTTGCTGCATTATGAAAAAGTCATACCCATGTCATGTGAGTGTCCCCCTTCCTTCTTCACATCATATGTCAAGCTTGCCCATTCTGGAAAATACTTAAATTGCTTTAATTGTACAGAATTGTATCATGCTAATATGCAAGTGTTTATCTTTAATTTGCTATTGCTTTCTTGTACAATATATAAATAGACTAATATTCTAAAAGAAGAAAGATGAATCATATGGCAAGGCTAAAAGGAAGGACGGAATAAGACTCGGTCTGACTAGGGCTACAGCTGCTCTGCAGGTATTTGGCTGAATAGCTGTTAAATATTCTGACAGAGATATTGGACCAGAGTCATGGATGGCACTTAAACTGCTATTTGTTTTGGCAATTCCAGCAGTACAATCTTTGCTACAGGAGCTATATCGAGGGATCTTGAACATCTTTAACATTCAGAAAAACATAGCAAAAGCAACACTCCAAATGATTAAAAAACATTTGAAGAAACATCAGAGAGTAATTAGATTTTCACAGCATCAGCTTTTAATAAGAAAATAAAATTAATGAAGTGTCAGAATAYTGGAAGATAAATTGGATCATACTCTGAAAGGAACCAGTTAAAAATTTTGGAAGTACATTAAAAAGGATGGAATAGAGAGAGAAATTAATGTAGAGGAAATCCTTTCAATAAACAGATGTTCCCTGCTTATTTTTTGAACTCAAGTGACTGAGTCAATGGTACTAAAAATAGAATGCACTGGTATCCTAACCATTATGACATACCATAGTACATTTTATAATGGGCTTGCCCTAGCATCTATTGAACAGCTGCTAGGGTTTTTTTTAGTTATACTAGTTTAAGACTTGTTTAGATCATCATCTGATGTGCAGAACATCATCGCGAAATGCTGCAGACTTCAGTGTTTTGAAATTATCCTGAGTTCCTAAAACTCTTCGGCTCTTCTGAGAATTTCAGCTGAAGTATTTAGTTTACAAAAATTAACAGAAATCCTCATAGCTAACTAAATCTTGTTTTTCATAAAAAGAAGAACAAAAGGCTTTCCCCACAGCTTTCAGTGAAAAAAATTATTGCCCCAGATCAGTATTTCGCTGTTGTCAAAGTAACAACCACAACAATAACAGTAAAAATCACTTGGTAATAATGAAAACTTAGATTTCACACAAGGGGAAAGCAAAWGAAAGCAGTTATTCCCCTCCTAAAACTTTTTTGAGGATGTTTTCAGGATATCAAGAGGAAAGAAACTCTTGTATTTTTTTCAAACGAATTGCTATTGCCCTCACCAGCAGAACACCAGTTAAAATCCCATTGACTTCTAGCCTTAAAAATCTGTTGACTCTGAAAATCAGATACMAAAATGTCTGAAATGCCAATGAAATTATTCTGAAGATCAAAACATTCTCAAAACTATCTCCTGATCTGTGTTTGTTTTCTTCTCTACCTCTCCTTAACTAGAAAACAGAACTCTGAAATACCTCTTTTCCCCCTTTTCTCAATTAACTGTCAATTTTAAATGAATATCTAGATTATTATAAGGAATCACTTATATAATCAAAGACCTCTTTTATAACAGAGTTAGTGGCTTTTCTGTACCACAAATCCCTGAAAATATCTAGGCTGATTCTTCACCAGTTACAAACAGCATCTTATCCCTATAGCCACTATAAAGAAACACAGAAAGAAAAATTATTTGTAATTCAAGCTGGATGTTGAAAACTTATTTCATTTAAAATAAAAATATATTTAAAAAGGAGAGATAGCAACTCACTGCACCTGAAAATGAGTCAAGATTTTGGTCAAAAGGAAATAAGAAAGAAGGAAAAATGTACATGTGCATATTATGGCCATATCAGCAAAGTCAACAGCACTATCCTGTGATGTGAAAGAATTAGATCAGGGATTTCATTACAGGCACCTRAGTTAATGTATCTGTCACATGATTTCTAAATGAGTAGCATTTCCTGATTTCCCATGGATCCCAAATCTAATTTTGAAGTTCTATATTTTAAAATGCCCTAAAGRCAGGTACCCTGATTCAAACCCATGTGTTTTTAACCAAAGACTCAAGTTTGTGTGCATGAAAATAGTGTGATTTTCATGTTTGTTTCATCAGGTTCACATGCTTGCTTGGCTTGCTGCTGAAAGCTGTCTATTTGTAACAAAGAGTACCTGAACTCTATGAACTCTGAGATTGGCTCTGTACAAAAAGCTCACTACTAGCCCTGAGRCAGCTGATACATGCTGAAGTTGCACATTTGAGAATGGAGCTTGATTTCTGGAAAGCTTCACTTATTTAGYCATGTTCTGGCCTCCWGGAGATTCCAATATCCCAGACCTCCATCATATAGTCAAATGGAGGGAAGGAAGAAATCCTTCACATGTTGCTGTGAAAAGATTTGGTTCTGGCACAATGAAGTGTAATACCCAAATCTTTTCCTACATGGCTGTTCCATTTAACTGAACTGCGAGCTAAAGGCAGTAAATCCTTTAAGAATAACATCTGATTCATTTCCAGTATAATCTTGAAAATTAGTTTCTCTATGATCTTCACTAAGATAGACAGAAATAGAATATAAAAAATTTAAATGTGTTGAAAGCACATTAAGGTTGCTAAATCAAGCACTTGAAACTTAGGAAATGCCAATCACAGCTCTGCTTCCTTGAGTAACTGAGTTATGATCCAGTATTTAATTATACAGTCAGGTCCTATTTTTTTTCTCCTACATGTGTGGGCCAATGTATTCAGATCTCTTCCTCCTAAATTAAAGAATTAAATTGGTAAGATAAGTAGGCTGCTATCCTGTGAGTGGATCAGCCCTTGCCCAGGAAAAGTGCTCAAAGTGAACTGCAAGCACCACAGCTTGCACCAACAACAGTGGCAAAGCGCCTGTCAGGGTCCAGCCTTGGCCCTGGGAGGGCTGTGAGAGGCAGCAGCTCTGGGCCTGGACACTGGCAGACAAGCACAGACTCATCAGATTCATCCTGGAAGGCTGTGTGGCTAAGTGACTGCAACTTGGCACTGCTCTGGGCAGCTCCAGGGCTTCTATTCCCAGCCCTGTCTGACACGACCTCACACAACCTCGCAGTTACCTCACTGGTAAAATAGTGGGGAACGGCCACTGCCCCACCCAGGAATAGGATGTGAAGGCTTGCTCAATAATGAGAGTTGTGGGCCTCCCAAAAATAGAAACAGTCCATAACAGAAGAGGTAAGAGCARAATCCTTCTGCTTCATGTACCTTCATTCAAACCTAAGCATCCTCAGATGAAAATCTCTTTGAGGCTGTCTCACCTGATTTCCCATCTAATTCCTCAAGAACCAAGCCCTGTAGGTTGGGTGTAGATTTAGGGAATTAGCTCTGCAAATTTTAGCCATATATTTTTTTAGCAATCCTCWCTGGTTGTCAATCAATGTGCTTGACAACCCCTCAAGCCATCACAACCAATATGAGGGTRGGGTAGGAATTTGAAGGTTGCTTTTGAAGAAGAAACCACTGCAAAACAGTTTAGCATGATGAACTAGAAAAGCAAAAAWTTCTTTGTAGTGACTAGGATAATGAGCATAAYGAAGMGTAAAATAAGTAATTTTGCTATGCTTGCAAAAATATRACACTGTTCCACTGTCTGTCAGGTTCATTAGAAGATCWATGTTTTGCCTTTGTTGTCAGTKATTTTTTCTGTAAAGTGYTGTCAGAGGTAGACTAATTTCAAATTAAAGAACTCACTAACAATTTCAGTCATTTATCACCGCATGCCACGAGYAGAACTTTTCAACTAGATTTAAGCTTTTATTTGAGGAGGCAAAGTGAAGAGACATGAACCTATAAATCTTCCCTTTGAACTACTACACAAAACAAATCCAGCTGTCTAAATCCCATKAATTTCATGTATTTGTAAGATTGATAAAAATTAGGACATATTGAATTTCATGGGTAACATTAAATTGATGCTGACAAACCACAATGAATTTACAACTTTGGAACACTTATTTGAATCTTGGAACACTCCATTCAGTTCAAGCTGCATTAGTTTCCAAGTGATATAAGGTAGGTTGAAATAGTATGTGTCCAATTCATTACTTTAAAATGGTACCTTAAGTCAAACTGCTGTGATACAGTGCACAGACACACCCTGGGAAATGGGTTAGTGAACTTGAGTGAAAGGGCCAAACACAGACATTTATATAYACAGGAATAAGAGATACACAATAAAACTGTTTTCTTATTTAGCACCCTCGGATGGGCTGCTCCTGAGACTTTTAAGGAACTGCTTACTCTACTACCACATTAAAAATACCTCACAAAGCTGGCCAGAATTTCAGTCATCAGGTGCTGACTGACAAATAATGTAAGACACATTATTTCTTGTACACTCAGGACAGGCCAGCTCTGGTTTTGTAGGTCAGTTAACACAAAGTAATTTCTTCTCATAAACTGAGAGTAGTTTTTTCTTTCACTGTTCCTCACACCCACTGCTTGGTTACAATCCTAGCCAGTGAGATAATCACCACCCAGAAGAAACATTCCATTTCCTCTTTTTATATCCAGTTATGCTGTCAGTTCCTCCTAGTAAGCAGTTGCACAGCCCCCGGAAGGAGAATGCAGCCTTTCTTGGTGAAATGTGTCACTGTGCCTTTCAAGTGAGGTAGAATTTAAGGAAAAGCTTAAGGCAGAGAGATTTCCTCACCACTTAGCCCTTGCCAAGAACTTATTGTATCCTAGCAGTGCATGAGCTTCAGCTGATGATTTACTATCACACCTCAGGTCACTCCTGTTTGAACTGAAAACAAATATCCTCATCAAGGAGAAAAAAAAGGTGAAAAAATATAGAAGAGTATGGGAAAAAAAAGCACCTACTACAGAATACCTAAATGTCTATCTTTTGAATGTTTTTGTAGCTCATCTTAAAAAAAAAAWGTTAAATACTTGTTTGTACTCTCTTGATTCAATTATGGTTTGCTGGAAATTGTCACACCTATTAAAAGCTTATTTCCTTTGCCTTCTTGAAATATGCCTAACATAAAAGCACTTGAAATTCTTATGGTATGGTAAAACAATAATGTTGGTTTAGACCTCCTGGTAGCCCCCAAACAGATGTCATGCAGAGGGAACATTGCACTCACCCTACTGGTTGCTGKTTTTTTTATCAGTACTCATGAAGATTCTGGATTGCATAATGTAGGAACATTTGGATATGTACAATAAAGGATTCAACATTTTAACAATTTTAACATTTGCAACAACTTAACAATATGTAGAAGAAAAAGATTGCCTTTCTCTAATTGAGTTTATTTCTGTAAAGGTTAAGAAAGARGCTGGAATTATTAGCAGGATATAAAGGTAGAAAATAAAATATGATGCAATGTTAAGGAAGTTAGGCTTCCTGCCTTTCATGTTCCCTTCTTGCAAGCTATTCACAACCTTGTCATTTCCTACTGCCGTCTCTTGTCACAAACCACTCTGCTCTCTTTGATTTTCCCATGGTCTCAGCTTTCCCTGACTTGTTTTCAGTGTCTCACATTAGCATTCTTTTTTCATAATTTGTAAGAGCACTCCGCTTTCTTTTACATCTCTCTTCAAGACCYATCTATGCCATAATTCCTGCAATTTATCATGTGACTGTATCTTGAGAAATTTGAATGATTCCTTACGGCTCTCTGTAATAAAAAATGTAATTACCAGCTTATTTTAATTTATGAAAAAGGGCACATAGATTATCACATGTTTCTTTATATTCCTTGTCCCAATCTTTCTTTGTCACTCATCTTTATGAATTGAAAGTTAGGTTCAATAATATATGAAGTTATTTGGTTTTTAATTCTCTTGCTTAGGAGATGAGATTGCATTAGTAGTAYCCAACAATTAGCTAGGAAAGATAACGCATATTCTAAAATATTTTTAAAATAGAAAATTGCATTCAAGCTGAGATTCTGTTCACACAAACCTCAGGCACCAACCATCACATTATCCTACAATGCAAAGAGTCCCATAAAGCTCTCAACAGCAAAGGTTTCAGTTGTCCCTACACCTCATGCCATAAACACATCTCAGCCCCGACTCCAGGCACTCACCTTTAGCAAAAGCAGCAGCCAACTTTTTTTGGATGCTTTTAAGCCTCCCCTTTGGTTTATTTAATTTTGACTTTCAGTGTTTGGCAGCAGCTCTCTGGTCCTTAATAATATTGAAGGTGCAAACCAATAATATTTATCTACTCCAAAGGGTCCATGTGTGTACAGAGTATGTTTGGGGAAATTAATACTCCCTCAGCATGAGCTGATAGGATAAACATCAATGAAATTCTGCTGCTGTCTAAGAGAACGTGCCATGTGGGGCACCTGTTTCCTGAAACCTTTCACCAAGCTGGGCATGTGTGGCACTTTCCAACCTTCCCCCTAGGAAAAGTCTCTTCCTCCTCTAGGCAAATTTATCCTTTTACTTTTCCTGTTTTGCAATTCCACACAATCAGACATACTGCACATGCAGGTAAATTTGATAGTTAATTACAGTCCTAATTGCATTCCACAAACCACTGAAAGAAAGTAAAGATTGAAGCTGTCAATCTAGTGGATTTAGTCTAATGAAATTGTTAATGGAAACATTAAAAGTTATCAGACAGGAAAACTGACCACAAGTTACCACTCATGAAAAAAATCCATCCATTACACTGGACTACATTAGATATTGTAAACACTGGTAAGTTAACATAAAATTTAAAAGCAGATGTGGTTTAAGTTTAAAAGCATTGTGTTTTACTCCATAAATTAAACTGTACCTGGGGAATCATTAAGGCTGAAGGCAATTCGTACCGGCTTATCAGCAGGTACCCTGGCCGTGGTGATCATGTGGGCACTTGAGTCAATGCTTTTACTTGTTTGCTCCAGCTGCAATAATACAAAAAATATATTTATTACAGAGCATGTGACATCATTCAACAAATGARTTTTAATGCTTTTCATGCACTCACAGCTGCCTTTCCCATCCTTGCTAGATGTTCAGAATCAAAGTCAAGGGAGTGCCATTTCTCTTTTCCATTAAAAAAGAATTTAAGTGAAATTCAGTGCAGAGACTGCTTTTATTTTTGCTATTTATAGATTAGAAAGAACGATGGCAAAGGAASCTGCCTCTCTCCTCACCTGCTTGCTCCCCGCCATTGCCCCTTCAGCAAGCCTTGACTCGTGGCAATACTGCCTGGTTCTGAAGGTGAAGAAGGAAGAAGGGGTGGGGAGTTGAGAGTAACATGACCCCAAGCCTGCCCTGTGATTGGAACCGTGCACACCACTCCACATGGTGTCAATGAGGAGGCGCTCATCCTCCTACCTTCCACCCATACTCCCCCAGTCCAAGGGCGCCTGCAAGTCACACACTTCATGGYCAAAAATTCATGGGGTCTCCAAACCTTGGTGGTGATTCTTCAGTGGAAGCCTGTGCAGGTGTAGGGGTCTGTCTGCATGGATTTGGCTCCTGGGTTGGGACCTTACTCAGTCCTCTGTCTTTCTTCTGAGACCATCGATTCCAAAAAGTGATTTTACTGTGATGAAACCCTGTCCATTAAGAAAAYTGCTAGTTCACTTCAAATATAGCACTAAAGAGCTGTTGAGCAATAAAAGAATTAGCTACTTTTGATCTCTAACAGTGTAATTAAAATTAAAACATCTCCATGCCCTGAGAAGTTATACTCTGAGCTCTACTATGTATATTTTATCTTCGAATGAACAGTTTCGGTTAAACTCTATTGAATAGCTGAATGCAAACAATCTCCTTGATTATCTAGCACAAAGCTGCTAAAATTCAAAGATAATAATCTTCTGATTAGCATCATGTGTGGAGAATGTGAAGTTAGTGGGACTTTGTGCGTGCAAAAGATCTGCCCATAAAGAAATTATTTTAGGACTCTGGACTGCTATCCAGCTCACATTGTATTCATACCAAATGGATGGACAATTATGCTTTCAAATTACCATAAAAAMTTCTTAGGGAATTAGAAACCAAATTCATCAGGAAAATACAATGAATTTACCAACTGATTGTCAGCAGACAACAGAGCATTTAGCTGGTGAAAACAAGAGTCAGTTTCCCAAGCCAATAGTCTTGCAGTTTTACAGTAAAGTAACTATTGTACTGCATGAAAATGCTACCAAGTCATTCCAATTCATACTGAATTATTTGGCAGTCTCAAAAAGTCAATAGAACAGACCACTATTTCAGGAGTATAATCTTCCTTGGTGGTGTACAAGTGAATCAAAGACTTCTCTGGCATCAATGCCATGCRATCAGTGGAAGAGGATCAAATTTACATTGGGTCCAATAATTTCAGCATTTCTTGTTTATTTGCTCCGTCTCTCTTTATATTTAGCTACCAGAGTGATRCAGTTACTTGTTACTTGAAGTGCATCATCTTTTCTTACAATAACAACTTTGAATAAATTTTATTTGAAGCTGAAAGTTCTCTTTCTCAAGTATATGAAGGATATCAGGGATTGCTCTTAATTTACCATTACTAGTATTCAAGACCCACAAAATTRGATCTGTTATCTGTGGAGCAGAGGCAAAGAAAAGCCAAATAAATTGCAGCCATGTATGTTTTAGATTCAGGAAAAGACCCTTGGAGTCAACTGAAATATTTTATTTTGAAGTGCATTGCATCAGAGTAAATAATTTTTACCTTCTAAGCATTCTTGATCTTTTCCCCACCCTCACTTCATAAGAAACATCTGAGACATCTAATTGTTTTTTAAATACAACAGAATTACCAATGCAAAATTCTTAAACATATTTCTCTTCCTTACTTCCCAATACAAGGTAAAGAAAATATCCTCTCCAAATGAAGAGATTTTAAGTGATAAACAAATCCTTAAAACAAGGCTTTTCATTGTTCTGTGCTATTTGTACACTTTCTCTGAYGCTGACTATCTCAAGTGGTCTTCCACATGAGAGTATACTTCACATTTCACATCACAACCTGAGAAATTAAAAGGATGCCTTCTGCTAGAGTTTTTAAAGTTGCCATAACAATATTGCTACAAGACTGTTTTTTATCCCAATCACATACTCTGTGGYGTGCAATGTTTTTAAATTAACTCTTTTAACCATCTACTCTGTGAAGGCAAAAATCAATACCCTTTCAGTAAGAAATGGTGAATTCTATTGAAACACAAAAGAAAGTTTTCATTTTATTCTAATTCAGAAAAAAAGACATCTCATCCTTATACACAGCATTTACCCTGTTATCAATTTTTTATATTGCATTCATCCCTTCTCTCCTTTTCTTGCGAAATCCTCAAAAAAGGATTTTTCTTTTTCTCTCCATCACAAAAAGCAATCACAGAGAACAGAGAGGGATGGAAAAAGCCTGTGGGCAAACAAGGTGATATTATGAAACATGCAGACCAACTGCCCCTAATTCCCCACATGCTTTCCCCATGAATGAAGAACAGTGTCTCTGTAGACAGAGATGAGAGTGAGTGGGCAACCTGGAACTTAATCAGATTTAATGAGCAGCTCTCATCTTCCCAACAATTGCCTATAGAACTGGCTGGCTGCTGTTCCTCTGTAAAAAACCTGCAGCAGAACTCAGATTAAATGCTGTTAGAGCTCTATGGATTTTTTCACACCTGTTGCCTTACCTCACTTAGCGGAGTGTCTGCACTTGTATAATCCAGGGCCAGCCACTGCCTTGGCTCGTCGTTGCCTTTATGGAGTAAAGCTTCAATAAAAGAAAAGGCTGCACCTGCTGCATAGCAACAAACTGACAAGGTCTGAGAAGCTGAGACAGCTGTCAGGGCAACATGCTGCTACCTGCACTTCCCATAGGCTTTGCTGTCCCAAAAGATAACCCTTTTCCACAATTCTGATTTTCCTTCCTCTCCTTGCCAGGGATGAGGGATTATGATGCTGTCACACTTCAGGGAGGAAAAAATCCTTCTGTTACAGGCATTATTAAACAGCAAACTGTGGTGAGCCCAAGATTTTTAATTCATTAGTCCTGGCAAACCTGAAATACAAACAGACTTGCTTCATAGGACAGGAATGTTTTCAGCATGACCCAATCAGTGTCTGTGTCTATTCCAGCAAACTGGCAAAGATAGCATGACTCCAGTCAGCAAAAATGTCTGCAGCTCCAATCAGCTTGGGCTGACCCTGCCAACTTGGACTGGCTGCAAGCACACTCTCAAATGATAGCAGGGACTATCAAAGCTAACAACAACTGATGCACTTGGCCTCTTGGGCTTACGTCCGTGTTGGCTTTGACTGAGCCASGCTTGTTTAAGAGAAGCCTCTAGCCCTTCTCTTCTGAGGAGATAACAGGCAAATCTCAGAATGTGTAGGCTGTAAAAGCAGATATATTTATAGAGTAGCCAGTGATGGCAGTGATAAATGAAGCTGACTCAGARATTTGACTGAACTCAGAGGATTTCCCAGTGTGATTTCAGACAGCTTTTTTTTTCAAACTATTGGCAAGCAATTTAATAGATAAATCTTGAAGTATTACAAGAGGTTATTTTCTTCAGTTTAAAGTTTTATTTTCTGTTTTCAGAAAATAAAAGTTAAATCCCTGTCATGCACATGTACTACCTACATGACTTCTTTGATTGAGTGCTACACTGTCATTAGAACAAGTGGAGAAAAATGGAGAACAATTACAGAATGATTTTAYAGAATTTCTTTATTGTTTTGTGCTTGAAAAGGGGGTCTCCTTCAAAATGTATGTAAAAGTATAGTTCATCTTTAAATTCTTAATGGAAAGAGCTTATCTAACCCAGATCTGTATAGACACATTCCTAGATTCCCTTGGCTCAGCTGAGATATAGAGAGATTGCTGGACAACTAAGGACATGAAGGGCTAAAGTAAAATTTTCATCCTTCTTCACTCTCTCACCTTCTGACCCTAGACCAGGACTGATCTCACCAGGGCAAAACTCTGGAAGCTTCCAGTTGCACTTAGGGCCTCAAAAGACCTTTTTTATACTTCAAAATTACTGAACTGCAAAAATATCCTACCCRCACTACCTTTACCCCAGGAATGACCTGGGAAGGCATTGGACAGCTACACCATTAGTTAGATATCTCTTGAGGCTCTCTTTAACTGCAGTGGGATTTCAGAGCTCTGGTCCAAACAGCTGGTGGGAAGCTGGACTGCACCTATGACTTCATTGACCATTTTCTCTTCTCTCAATGTGCTTCTGAAATGATTGAGGGTTCCTCCCTAAATGTCTCCTTTGGAAGGGGCAGAAGACATATTTGCCTCTGATCAYAGCCATTATAGCAAATAACATTCTACAGCTCAATATTATCAGCAGGTGGTATTGATGTCCAGCTCCACATCCAATTACTGAGAAAGTATTGGAAAGTACAGAAAATCCTGGCTCCAATGGAGTCACAAAAAATATTCTGCATCAGTTTTYGTGGAGCCAGGGTTTTCCCCATTGCTTTGTATGGACAAATGGTATTCAGATGGARCTCCTACTTTCACTACATGACATTACAGTAAAGGCTAAGAAAGGCTCTCTACACGAAATCTTAACACAGGCAAAGTTTCCAGTAGCCATGACAGCAAGGGGCTTGGACATAAATGATGTCTGAATAGGGCAGGGTGCTTTTTTCCAGATGGCTCTGACACTCCACATTTCCAGACTGACACTTCAGTTGCACTCACTTTAAATAGCATGTGCGCTTGCAAATTAAGTAGATCATCATTTTATGTGTTGTAGCCACTGTATCCATGTGTTTTTGAAATTCACTGTTTCTAGTTAAATCTATATTATTCACAGACTCATGGAATCACAGAGCTTTTAGGCTGGGAAGGGACCTCTGGAGATCACCTTGTCCAACCCCTCCTGCAAAGGCAGGGTCACCTGGAGCAGGTGACACAGGAATGTGTCCAGGTGGGTTGGGAATGTCTCCAGAGAGGGAAACTTCACAAGACTCCTGAGCTGCCTGTTCCAGTGATCTGCCTCACTGCAAGGAAAAAGTTCTTCCTCGTGTTTGGGTGAAACTTTTTGTGCAGTTTATGGCCATTGCTCCTTGTCCCGTCCCTGGGCACCACTGACAAGAGCCTGGCACCATCTTCTTGTCACCCTCCCTGGAAATATTGTATGGGTTACTGAGATCTCCTCATCTCATCTCATCATCTCATCTCATCTCATCTCATCTCAGTCTTCTCCAGCCTAAACAGGCCCAGCTCCCACAGTCTCTCCTCCTAAGAGATGCTCCAGAACCCTCATCGTCTTTGTGGCCTCTGCTGGACCATCTCCAGAAGCTCCATGTCTTTCTTGTCTTGAGGAGCCCASAACTGGACACATTTGCAGGCTTCTGTGAAGTGTGCTGCCTCTGAATTGTGGGCTAAGATCCAAAACTGCACAAAAAGACCCCCAATTTGCATTTAAATATCAGCTCTGTGCTATACACAATGTGTAGTCACCTGAAACCACTACTTTGTAGGAGGTGGCATATTTTTAAAATGTGAGACTGTTATAGCATTCTGCATACGGAAGATCAAAGCATCAGGATGAATGATTTGACTGTAATTGCTTTATCAACTATCTATTCTTGGAATAATTGTGCTAAAACTCTCAACAACATGGACTCAAACAGCATATTTTAAAAAGTTCTTTAAATTACTTTGTAAGAGTGAACTAGGGAAGATCTCAATTTTAAACAATGGGGAAATTGAAGTCTAGGATGATTTGCTTTGTTGACTTGCTCAAATAATTAGTCCAAGGCATTTGGGTAGAGATAAATCTCACAATTCTTACTTACTAAAGAGATGATTAAAATAATTGCACCAAAAAAATTACTCTCCAGTTTCTTGCAACACAAAAAATACTTCTTCCTGACAGACTGCACATACACCTTACAGTCATCTCTGTGAAAATTACATAATGCTGATAACTCCAGGGTGTTTTGTGGGGTTTCTTTGGTTTTGTTTGGTTTTTTGGGTTGGTGGGGGTTTTTTTGCCTTTTTTTTTTGTTTTTGTTTTGTTTTTTTGTTTGTTATTTGTGCGGGTTTTTTGTTTTTGTTTTTGTTTTTTTTTGTGTTTGGGTTTTTTTTGGTGTGTAGGAGCACAGCCTGCCCTGTTCCTTTTTCAGAATACTCTTAGTAATCAGGTTCCTGGTATCCAACCAAAAGTCTTTCAGTCCTGCATCACATTATGAAACCGGTGATGTGCTAGAAGAGGATATCACATTTTATTAGTCAAAAACACCTTAAAGGAATATACACTAAATTAGGAACACTGGGACTTACTGATATTCAGTAGTGGAAACATGCAAATTTTCAAAAAGTTTTAGGATGAAGTAGCAGTTATTCTATAGATGTTAWAAAAGCCAATATCTGCAATCTAATAAAACACCTGTTGCCTTCACTTTTTAGCTGTGCTACTTTCAATTCATCTCAGTGTCCTAGTATAAGTGGTGTTTTAGTAGCATATGATCTCATTCAAGCTAAAATGGTGTTTTGCAGATTGCCAGTCACTATTTAAAAATACACTTTAAATATTCTAGCATATGGAAGATGTTCCAAGAAGAAATCAACTAAAAAATATATATATATTGCCTGAAAACAATCCAACATCCCACATCCTGACAACTGGAGCAACCAAGAGCATTTCCTTAGTGTTCTTGGCTATTACCTCCAGTCTCCTTGCCTAGGTAGTGTTTTAACACAGGTAAAATAATGTACTTTCACCAAAGTTCTACTCTCATGAATGGCTGACCCCCATCAGATTAAATTAAATCAATACCAGCAGGAAAATACATTGTGCACTGACTTACAAAAGAGGACATAAGGAAATTATAATTAATGGCAAATTGATATCCAATAGCTGAATTCACTTACATAGGATCACACAGGTTTAACAAAGGAGATCATTGCCAAGAAATTAAATATGGGCTTAATCAAGGTAATGTGGATTTACAGGAGCTGAATCCAGCAATTCACCATTTTTACACCTGCCTTGAGATCATCTACAAAAAACTACATTGTGAATGATTTGAAAACCTGATTGTTGAAAAACTCCATCACTTCCACAGCAAACTCCAGGCAGAAACTGTGGAAAGCTAACTCTGCTGAAAGAAAAGTGAAGCCTCTTGAGATATGATGCTGCCAAAGACCCTTGTGAAACTCTGCATGGAAACATCTTGTTAGATGAAAGCTGAAGTTAGAAATATTACTGGAAAAGCTTCACTATTGTCAGAAATCAATGGGTGCAAATTTACACACTTTATTCACATCAGCATAGAGATGAAAATAACCTTTAGAAACTAATTATGGGAAGAATGATGGTGGGTCATCTCAGCAGGGAATGCTGAAGGAGGACACAGTTAGACAGTGCAGCAATTCACTGGGAGGTGAACAGCTGAATGTTCAAAGGCAGCATTGACTAGCACTGGCTAACTGGAAACACCAGCATTTAAACAAAAATGCATCAATTTTGCTTASCAATTGTGCAGCTGAATTGCATTCAGCTTGGTCCTAGATGAGAAAGATGGTTCTCTCACGTCCATGTAAAATGGATTAATCACTCCATTGCAACTGGACTTGCTGTTCCTGAAGGAAATGCTTAGCTTACCTCATTTAAGAGCTCACCCGAAGAGGACACTACAAGATACTACAGCCTCACTTGTTGATGATGGCTGAGGCCATCATGCTACCATGGGCACATGCACAAGACTTTCAAGGCATCACACTCTTTCATGAAGCTTTGCTGCGCTGAGGAAGAAATCAGCGCACAGAAGAATGTGACAAAATCCCAAACAGCAGCTGGTATTCTGGCAATACTTGAACCTCACTACTGATTTAGCACTGAAACTGCCTTCAGTAATACTGGAAAAAGGGGCCAAGGTGGACACAGGGCAGTGAGAAAGAACCACACAGAGTGTGGCTTAGGGGCAAGAATGGGTATGGACTATGGGGTGGAATTAACATCACCTCCAAAGCCTTCCAACCCATTCCCTCCCTCCCTCCCTCCCTTTTTAATTCCCCTCTTTTCCCCACCCTTTTAGCCAAACCCCACTTCTGCATGCTTACATACTAGGTCAGGGGCTAACACCAATTTTCATGCCAAGTGTGTAATTCACTAATAAAACTTTCTGACTGTTTGCTGACCCTCAGACTTTTCTCATTCCTTTTGACCAATGAACATTGATGAACCTCATGTACTTCCTTCCCCTCAAGGGTGGGTCAYCATACCCACACAATACTGTCTAAGTGCAATACTGACATGAAACACTCAACATCCAACTAATTATTCAAGATGACATATTGCTTCTCAAAATGTCAATATTGATATTTCTCACAATAAAGAAATGCTAATTGGCTCTGCTGTCAGTTTTCCACCAAAACCCAAGAAAACAAAACCCAAAATTAACAAAATGACCACCTTTTTTTTTGATTTTGAGTACTCCACAGGAAAGAATTCTGATGGTTTTATCACTTAAACTGAAACATGTTTGCTGCAGGGTTATTGACAGATTGGCATTAATATTCTCAAACATATAARTTACCTTTGAAAACCAATTATTTCAGAAAACAGAGAATAAACTCKAACTTTTTAATCCCTTCCTTACACCTAATCCATAGTATGACTAGAAGTAGCTGTTTACAGAAACCTGCTCTTCAATGCTGCCCCTCAGAGGGCACATTCTAGAAATTCACAGTATCACAGAATGGCCTGGGTTGGAAGRGACCTTCAAGATCCTCTGGTTCCAAACCAAGCCATGGGCAGGGACACCTTCCACCAGACCAGGCTGCTCCAAGCCCTGTGCAGCCKGGCCTTGAACACTGCCAGGSATGGGGCAGCCACAGCTGCTCTGGGCAACCTGTGCCRGGGCCTCCCCACCCTCACAGGGCAGAATTTCTTCCTAATATCCAATCTAAATGTTGTCTCTGTCAGTGGGAAGCCGTTCCCTCTTGTCAGTCCCTCCCTTGTCTAAAGTCCCTCTCYATCTKCCCTGCAGATTCCCTTCAGGTATAGGAAGGCTGCAATTCGGTCACCCTGGAACCTTCTGCTTTTTCAAGYTGAACGCTCCCAACTCTCTCAGCCTTTCCTCATAGCAGAGGTGCTCCACCCCTCTGTCCATCTCTGTAGCCTCCTCTGGACTCATTCCAACAGGTCCATGTGCCTCTTGTGCGTTTGAAGCCTATCGACTGTGCTGCTGCTGACTGCTCACCAATATGGCCCATTCATGTAAAACTCCTTAATTGCTTTRAAGAATTGCTTTTGCTACAGCAATTTTTGTCCAAAAGAGAACCTCGATGCCCCGTTCCACATTCATGCTAGCCYCTAGTGACAAACCTTTTGATTTTATGATTTTCCTGACATTATCATCCATAATAATCTAAAAGCAAAATGAAATCTCCAAACTAAACCTATAATAATTTTTAAATAAGCTCCACTGGCAGTACCAGCTAGTTGTTTTAGCACCATGAACTAGAGACAGGCTGCTGTAGCTCCTGTTTGAGGCATCTAAACCCTGTTTCCAAAAAAAAAAAAAAGTGTGCACATACATTTTTTGGAAAAAATTGGATGTTCCAGGTTACAATTTAGATGATCAAATTGTCTGTTACTTGAGAATTTCAAGTCTTCAATAATGCAAAATTAGAAAATTACTATTGAACTAGCTAAAAGAGAACTCCCATCCCATTCACCTAGTTCTTAAAGTTTTACTTAAAGCCAAAGATAAAATCAAAGCKGTTCAAAATTAACTAAGCCAGCAATTAATATAGTTCACAATTCTTGAAAAGTTTTAGAGCGCTCTTTGTGTAGAGAACTGACACTTTGTATTACCACAGCTTAGCGACTGATGATACTTAATTTTAAAGCATTACTTTCAAAAGTTACAAAAACTGTGGCAAACAGACATGACAGACTGGTTTTGAATTTTAAAAATTTCAAAAAACAAGTATAAGAAAACAGTTTCAAATATTTTTCCTTCTGCAAAATTTTTTACAAGCCATAATTTGCCATTAATGATTAAAAAAAGTGAAAATTAAGAAACATTGTCTAATTTCTTGCAGATGAACCCTCTTTCAAGTTCTGYATACCCATCTATCAGATGGTTTTGCTATTCCTCTTCACACCACCATTCAGAAATTTCACCATAATCTCACTTAAGCTTCCTTAAACCAAGAAATAGACACAAAAAGTTAAAGCAGAAGGTTTCTGTGAGACTGTTAAGAGGCTGTGTAAAGACTGCTTGTTTTATTCTATTCAGGGAGAAACATCTAAAGCATGTGTCTGCAATCCTCTAACACAGGCAAGTGGAGATACATGCCCAACTGAAAATAATCTATTCTTCAGACTACTGAGAAGTCTGAAGAACATTTTCAGACTTTTGGAACCATACATCATCCAATGGTGTCATACAGCTGGTAATCCCACTTGTTCGAAGATCTCCCTTTTCACCCTATTGATGGTCTGGGATAGTTTATTATAACTCCTAAATCTGTCAATAGATTAACTGAATAAGCCACACTGTTGTTAGTAACTTAACCTACATCATCAGTGAGTAAAATCATTAAAAAATTTTTAACAGTAAAAATATTGTACATGGCACTCTTTCATTGTTTCAGCTTGGAGTGTGATTCTAGTATGTAACACCAATTACACAATTGATTCAATTGTGTCATTGAATCATATAAATTACAATTARCTCTCAAATTCATAATCCTTTGTAAATCTTATCAGAACAGARCATTTTCTTTTGTAGTTTCTTTTGTACATGCCAGCAGTAATAGAAATTCAACACTGAAAGACAAATTGCTGGTTACACTGTATTGTAGAGAATTAGAATCATGGAGGCACAACTTCAAGGAAAAGACAACTTTCAAATATCCAGCCCAAACCCTCCCTGACACAGCTTCTTTCATGCTGCTCCCTCAGATCATCTCACCAACCACCAGAGTCAAGAGAGAGGGGCTGCCTCTCCACTTCCACTTGATTTGAGGAAGCTGTAGACTGTGATGAGGTCTCCCCTCRGTCTTCTTGATGCCTACATTTTAGTCACCAGAACTCAGAACCTGAGCCATAAATGGATAATAAATAATAATAAACATTTAGACATTCACTTTACTGTGCTATATTAAAAAAAAAAAAGGAAAAAGGATGCTCAAATACATCATGGATAAAATCTATTTTTGATAACCAATGAACACCTTAGCCTGCAGAGTTACTAAGATAAGCAATACTGATGATGAAAAAGAGTTTGGACAATTATGCTTCAAAAGAAAAAGGCAGACATTTCTTTATGGCTGTTTTTTTTATTACTGTTTCAAGAATCTTAACCCAAATATAGGGTTTGAAATGAAATCTGCCTGATASTACTGAGTCATGGAATCATTAAGGTTGGAAAAGACCTCCAAGATCATTGAGTCCARCATTTGACTGAACACCACCATGTCACCTTCACCTTGGAACTTCAATGTCTGGTGACATACTTTAGCTAATAACAGTGAGCTTGGGGATAAACAGCAGGATGTCACCTTTTGTTGTTGTTGTTGTTGTTGTACATATTACGACACTGGTACATTCACAATGACCTGTTTTGAAGGTGTATTAGTAAATGTTCTCTGCTCATTCCTTGTATGTAAACTGTATTGCACTATTTAAAGGATACCTTGGTTAGCTGTCTGTAATGATTTTATTTATTTATGCATCTGTGTGTATGTATAGATATAGATATAGATATAGATATAGATATAGATATAGATATAGATAGATGTATATAGAGGGTCTATAAGCTGCACAGATAATTTGGCTTAACAGATACCAGCTTGAGTAGCCTAGCTTGAAGTAAACAAGTCCCAGGACATAATAATGATAGGTGAGATTCAAACCCAAACAGAGGACCTCTGCCAACACCTCTGARGCACAGATGYACCCATATCACCAGTGAGCTAGGTGGAGTTGAGACCCTTAACCAATCATTTCTGTACGGGAGGGAAATTTGAAAGCTCTATAAAAGGAGCTGCCCCACAATAAACTTAAGATGTTACTGCATGAACCTTGTTGTGTGCCTGTCACTTGCCTGTCTCCAAAACTGTAACAGTGTTTATCTACTGTTCAAACAGAAGATCACACTTTGGGGATTTAGTGTGCAAGGCTGAGAACAAGTCCCATGTAAGCATCTCAACTTTTGATAAGAATCCATTCTGTGGCTTTTGGCTCAYACTACATTATGGCAGGATTCCCTTATTTGTGCAACATGGTGTAGTATCTCCTGCTCTGCATAAGTGCACAGCATTTATCCATTAACATTTCCTTAAACACCTSAAGAACCATGTAGGAAAGACTATGCATTTTCCATAGTGTGGGCTGTTGTAAAAGCAGGCGACCCCAAYGTCTGGGAAGAATGATGCATCTGAGTCCATGATATCAGAAAGGTAGTTAATTACTTTATTATACTATATTATTCTATACTATATTACACTACATCAAAACTGAAAGTGCACAAGCACTCAACTGAACAAAATCTTGTTTTGCGTGTCCAGACTCTCTCCTGCCCGACAGGACACATCTGAACACACGCTTGGCCCTGATAGGMCARGGAAACAAAACACCATYACTTTKGGTAMACAATCTCCATATTGCATTCTACTTTGGCACATCACAGGCACAGCAAATGAGATAAGGACTGTTTTGATCATTTTTTTCTCTGCTTGTCTCACTGCTTCTCTCAGATTCAGAGAATGTGAATCCCACAGTGGGCTATGGTTCTTAGTTACAGCTGGGCAAGCTTTGCAGAGCAGAAATGAGGGCTGCAGGGGTGTCTTTACAGTTCTTTCAATTCACAACCAGGCACAGATTCAGGCAAATTTCTATGCTGCTGGCAGATACATGGCTGACAGAGTAGCGAGGAAACAATGGGACATGCTGAAGCTCCCCATGTCACAGTGGGTCACAGTCCATGCTGGCAGCAAGGACAGTGTCCTTGTACACTCTGGGCCAGAAGACTCCCACTGACCTGAGTTCTGGAGAATGAATGAATTTCCCAACAGGTATATGCAGGTGACATATGATGAACAACCCTAAAATTAATCCTCAAATGATAATGGAGACAATATGAGAAACAAAATTTTTAGTTACTTGGGGAAGGCCTTTAAAATTATTTAGGCAGATAAACAAAGTACTAAAAATTAGAAAAGCCTCTGTCTCTATCCTGAAGATCTAGTACTGGTTTAGATCATCCTTTGAAAATTCCAAATTGGGGATCAAAGTCACAATATGACAAAGTGAAGAAAGAAGACTGCAGATGTCAGGCACTAGACAGCATAAGCTGTGGTCTTGATCTCAGAATCCTGCCTTTTTATATTATTTTTTTTTTGCTTTGTATTTTCAGAGCTGAAAGAAATGCAAATCAGATGTGGCAGCAGCTTGTTTCCAGAAGGCTGCAGATAGATGCTATTTATTCTACTCTTCATTATTTCATTTGGGTATTATTGTGTCATAAAACGTGTCTTGATTGTACCTGCAATACAAACTCAATAGAAACAGCACTGATTCCTTTCTCAGACTATCATCCTTTCCGATTTGCTTGTTCTGAGGAACTTCTGATTTCTTGTCACTTGTGCAGGTGGAATCACAGAATTGTTTAGGTTTCAAAAGACCTAATACCATTGTCTCCAACTTTTCCCCCAGCAGTGCCAAACAGACCACTAAACCATGTCCTTCTGCCTCATCTAAAAGTCTTTTGAACACCTCCATGCTAAGGCAATACTCCTCTAAAATCCCCAGAAATGCTTTCCTGTGACTCAAGCTAAGTGGATTAGCTGTAGCAGAGAGAGCACACAYTGAGGTAAGAATTCCAAATGGTAAGGAAATCTTGCTTTCCTGTTGTCACGATCCGCTAGTACAAGCRGGGGTCRTGATGGTTCATTCTACCAATCTCAGAGTGCAAAAACAATACAGAAGGGGATTTCAGTATTAATCAAAACGAATGCACCTTTTATTGAGTGCCCACAAAATAGATAGAAGGATTAAAAAGGAGATAAAGGTTGAGGGTGGGGGGAATACAGCTACCAATACAGAGACAAAATCTTTGTGGTCTGGCCAATAGACCTGTCTTGTCATGTTGGGGAGAATCTGAAAGTCTTTGGTTAACTCAGGGGTCTGTTATAGTCCTCCACCGGAAGGGGAACAGATACAGGACAGTGGAGAGTAAGTCATTGAGAACAAGTACAGACAGTCCAGTTCTGAATCAGGACAAAACCAGTCTCAGCAGTGAGCAGGAACCATTGTTTCAGGACTGGTTTCTATGGGAAACCAGTCTTGATCCAGTCAACACATCTGCAGGCAACACTCAGCAGACATGCCGCTGCAGCCAGCCCAGTGTCCCCGTGTTAGAATTTTTAGGGTCTCAGTCTCAGTCCTTGGGGGGGCTTCAATCTCCATCCTTGATGAGGGTCGTGAGGCAAATGAGGGATTTTCCATGGGGGATCACCAGAGTTACCTCAGAAAGTCAGACTTTCTCYACAGYGGGTGGCATCTGGCCAASAGGTGGGGAAATTCATGGGCTATTGGGATGAGTGGGGATCATCCCTGTTCGAAGCAGTGTACCGTGGTGGCACAGCAAGCMCACCTGCAAACAAYCACTTGGTGAGCATCCACCTCAACCAGGCCAGAACTCCAGTCGGGGTCTTCAGGGTCTTAGCCTCTGTCCTTATGATGGTCATGAGGCAAATAAGGGAAACTTTGGACTGTCTTTTACATCACCCCGTGACTCACGTTGTCGTCAAGAGAGCTCCATCAGCAGGGTTCCATAGTGTCGTGAAATCTTCAGGACTCATCAACATTGGAAGCATATACCAGAAAACGGAGACAGTACGTCAGAGAGAGAGAGGGGGGAAAAGAAGGAAAGGAAAAATAGGAAAAAGGAAATAGGAAACAATAAAGAAATACAGTCTGTTGGAGCGTCGGGAGGTAGGACGGTCGGGATGGACGGAGACGAGAGATCTCTGCAGCCACATCGTGGAACTTGTGGTTTATTGCAAAGGGCCTGGGTGCAGGGCCCTGCTGGGAGCTGCCAGCTGCAGCTCGGAGCAGGCCCGAGAGAGGAGAGGAGTAGAGAGGATGCGAGGGTAAGAGAGGGAAGAGGGTAAGAGCGTAAGGGAGTAAAAAAGGTAAGAGAGTAAAAGGGTAAGAGAGGGAGGTTCCCGTTACAATACAATAAATCTTCTTCTGTGTTGAATATTCTATTTCTCATTAATCAATCTAGTACAATATAAAAATCCTATAGCATTTMCATACAGCCTATAAGAATCACTACATTGCTATACTGTGTTACATTTTAAACYTCAAAARCTACTCTTTGGACCCCTTCTGCCAAGCTGGTAGGGTCTGCTCTGAYCCTTGGACCTGCCTGCWWGCAGAGGGTCTTGTTTCTTCAAAAGGGGATTACCCTCAGCCAGCCACACCATTGTTTTCCAGTTGTTCAGTAACTAAGGTATCTCAAAGCTTGATTTCATTTCAATCTTGATTATAGTTTCTATATTCTCAAAATCTTTTGCCAGACAATCATATTTATAAGGCTTTCTTGTTTCATCTTCCCCAACAACAGTCAATATTAATTAAAACAAATTTTTCAAATAATCAAARCAAATCACAAAAATCAAAAATAATTTTCACAAGATTACAAAAAATTATTTCAAAACACACATCCAAATTTTATAATCACCTTGTRTCAATAGCCTTGGGGATGTCCACAGGGGAGAGGACATCGGCCAGGTTATAGATGGCATTAATGATAGATGTCAATTGTGATAACTGTTTCATCATTCTCCAATTCATAACGAATGAGATTGCTGATAAAACAAAACCAATCAAAACTAAAATAAAAAGGACAATGACGGGATGATACAATTTGCTCAGGACACTGGCAGCAGGCGACCACCTAAAAAGAGTATCCCACCACCTGTGTTTGGCATCTTTCCTTACCCTTTCTATAACACGATGCATTTCTTTCACAATGTGATGAACAGYTACCAGGGTTTTCTGTCCACTTTTCTTGATCTTTTCCGAAATTTCTATTAAATCCGGATGAAGCAACAATTGCTTTACCAAAGTAAGGTTCATCCCAATGGGAGTAGGCAACRGTTTGTGAATCAGTGTGTAATTGGATTGTAAAAGACGATAAGAAGTAACTGGRGCTTCACAAGAAAACTCACATCCTGTGACATTAGTAAAGTTACAAACACAAAAAATTGAATGATTTTTAGTATCTGCTACTATGTTTTCTACAAATACAACTTCACAAGCAGTTCTAAAGCATGCACACCCAATGTCTACATATACAAGGACTGTTTCAGAAGTCTTGTTASGATGAATTTCAAAAGGACAGATATTTTGCTCTGTGTGCAAACAAATGTCTTGAGCTACAATTGCATTACTTTCACAGATGAACCCTTGTTGTTCTCGGACAATCTGAGTTTCTAAATAAACAGTTTGCCATTTCTCACCAATTTGACGGGCTCATTCCCTATGCTTGGAAGGATAGAGAATAGCTCCATCATGATTCAGCCCTAATGCAATAGTGAGGAAAAAAATCAAATGCACTGAGCCATTACATTTGTTTAGTACAAAGGCTGTGGTTGTGTTTGTGATGGGGTGTAAGTAAAATTCACTAAGTTCCACCAGGATTGGAATTCCTTTTCAAAATCAGTGTCACTGTCCCAAATTATTTTCCAAATTCTAGTAGGAAAAGTGCCTTCTTCACCTTCTCTTATAATTGAGGYAGCAACTGACTGCATCCACAATTGWGCCTGGATACAGCTGAGAGCCAWAGAAACATTGTTTTGTGTAGCACCGAGTGCATCAATTACCAAGTTGTGGTGAGTCGGATTTATCTTTTCCCAGTTTGGTAATAYGTTTGATAGCAACCACTGATGTGTTCCCAAAGTCAATAAGGATGACCRCAGTGTTTGTTGTAATTTGGTCAAATCTCTAGTTGTGGCAGCCTATTTATTCATTAATACTTCTAAATAAGTACTATTTAGAATTCCAAATTCTAAATAGTAAATTCATACCCAGTGTGTTCCCACAAGACCGGTTATGTCTCTTGGTGTCTGTCTTTTAAAAGGGTTCTGCTTTCACAACCAGGTTGTCCAGCCCTAAAAGGAATTTTGCAAAAAAGGTGAACAAACTGGCTGAATTTCTGAGACATTATTTTGCATCAGCAATTTGACTTGTTTAAGAGACCATGCTGAATTGAACAATATTTGTTGTTGACCTATTTTCCTGATTATATATGGTCCACTTAAAAAATTCTCGGGCTTAGCATAACTGGTGATTGGGTGGTAGATGTTACCATAAAGGGAGGGAAAACATTATTTTTGTCATCCAACACTAGTATTATCATGGTTTATTAGGTCTTCAAGCCCCTCAGAATTCTTCTGTGAAAAAGTAAACACAACAGAATTCTGCCACCAAGAGGCAGAAAAAATTAGAATTATGGAATTATCCAGCATGTATTTATCCGATGCTCTTTCCCCAGAGCATTGGAGGCTACCCATGCATGTTTATTCTGAGGAGTTTTTAGCACAAGTGGTACTTGCCCTATTGTAAGTGAGGTCCACCAGAATAGGTTGTCCAGGGTAATGTGCTGGATTCTTAGGATCATTTGGTACACAGCATAGGAGTCAGTGTAGATACAGACAAGAGAGGTATTCTGTGCCTCACATTGGAAAACACTCCAAACAGCTATCAGCTCCCCAACCTGAGCCTTGCCTTATTCCTCAGTAATAATTCCTTCACCAGAGGAAGTGTGGAGGGCTGCTGCCCTGTATCTCCACACTTTTCCCTCTCATTTAGCAGAGGCATCAGTGAACCAAGAATTTGCTGATTGTTCAGGGGAGAAAGGAGGGGCTACTTTAATTAGAGAGGCAGGTATGTYATGGCTGCTACCCAAGCTCTCAGTTTCTTGTATCACTAAATTTCTTACAGCTCCTTCTGTTATTGAGAAGATGCTACAGTAATGTTCAATCTGAGCATACCACTTTCTAACTGAGGCCCTCTGGGCCGCCCCGTCAGGCGGGGGGTCCCAGTAGTGACTGTCTTAATAATTTTGAAAGGGCCTCTCAATACAATTGGTTGTTGTTGTGCAATTTTTTCCACTTCTGAGAGAGCTAAGCTAACCACAAACAATCCATTTTCCCAGGTAGTGTATCTTTTTCAGCATCTTTGAAACCACGGGAATAAAAACCAAGAGGCCTTGTCGGACCCTTAGGATGCCGCTGCCAAATGTGTACTGACAGCCCTGAGGAGGCAAGTGCCCATTCCACCTGGAAAGGATCTGTAGGATGGGTAGGGCACAGTGGTTGATGAGCTGTTGCTTCAAAAATCATCAATTGCAATGCTTCCTCCTGAGAAGGAGYTCAATCCCATTTCACCCCTTTSCTCAGCAAGTCATAAAGGGGAACAAATGGGTTGTTCTGATTACTAAGAAATCTATCTGGTCTTCCTACAGGAGATATAGCTGCTATGGTGCTTTCAAGGAGAATTGCTGTAGGTTCAAGTGATTCTGGAAGGCCTCGAATTAAAGAGGTCATAATTTCAGGCTTTACAGGTAATTGCATGGGTGACTCATAGCCTGTAGTTAATTTTCTTTTATGCATTATTTGCAAGCAGGCAGCTTTGTGAATGTTTTCCAGGAGTTGGTCGGGGGTACCAACTATGGCCAAAGGGTCTCCCCTTTCCAAGGGTTTCATTCCCCCAGCCCATAAAGCTGTACACTGTGTCAGGGACCATGTGTGATGCTTATCTCCTGTTGTTAAGGAAACTCCATGTCCTCAATATCCACTGGCCTCCTGTTCAGACAAATGAATTTGATGTCCYCCAGTGAGAGACACTTGAAATATGTATTCTGTCTCAGATTCGTGAGGGAGACTCCCATACTCCTTTTTTTATGTGTGGGTCAAGATCCTCATCATTTATATAGTTGTATTCTGTTTTAATTAGAGGTCTCAAGCTATAACAGCAGTGTTCCCCACAATTTTTCATCAGAGCTAATTATTTTAAGGGTAATTTTGATTAATGTGAGGAGTTTCCATCTCTTCTACCTCTGTTGAAGAATCAGCATTCTGTGAACTCTGAAAATATTTATCTCTCAAGGCAGCCCGTAATAAATTATTTTCATTTCTTTATTTATCTAATTGCTTTTGCAAAATTTACACTAAGTTTTGAAGGGAGTCTATTTTCCTCACTTCTTCACTTAAAGTGACTTTCTATACCTGCTGTAAGACAAGCTCCCAAAGCTGAGCATAAGATAGTTTCATTTTTGCCTAGTTTAAATTTTGTTYCATGTTGTAAAGAACATACTCTATCAATAACATTTTCCAAATTAAACCAGTTACTTTGTGCYCATTCTTCTCCTCCTGGAGGAGGTTTGGCATTATGTTTAGCTAGTAGAGCATAAAATTCAGCTTTAACTTTTGCGCTGAGGTTTTCAGTCATTCTGTGAAAGGACCAGAAAACCACTACAGGAAGGTACAGACAATTTGAGTTTCTAAATAAACACAACCACACRGCCTTTGCTGTCTTTCCCTTCGCTTCCCTGGGTGGGTGAAGAGACCAAATCTGCCTGGGAGGTACTCCTTAGTTACTCCTGGGTGTCCCTTYGCTTCCCAGACAGTGCAGATTCACACATACACAAAAACAGTTTCCCCTTTTTGCACTATGAGTCTCTTACACCTGTTTAGCTTGCAATCCTCTGCACAAGTGAGAGAAGCCCAGRATGAGGTTAGTGCTTAACCCAGGACCTGTAGAGCAATGACCCAAGTAGTACTTAGCTGAGTGGATGTACTCTAGTTGATTAGTCTGTTCCTTCCCATTACAATACAAGWGACATAAGTACAGTCTGGGGGAGARCTAAAGTAACTGCTGCTGCTGTTACTAAGAGAATTATTCTGAATGCTCAGCACTATGTGGTTCACAATTTTCTTTTTCAGGTTTAAGCAGGATTCTYTGCAAACTCAGCATGACCCTTAGCCTTCCCTCGAGATGCCACTCACATTTTTTTCACTGGCCAGCATTATTGGTGAAACACAATTGTTCTACTCACACTTCAGCAGATGCTTTTCAAACCCTTCGATTCCATAGCTGAATAAGCAAACAAAAAATAATATTCTGTCCTTCTTATGAACTTCTCAAGATCATGTTAAAATTTTACCCTCCTAGAATGTGACAGACAAGTGCCTACAGATAAGCTGGGGATTTCCATGTGCACAATTATAGATTTTGGGTGGTGAAAGTGCAGCCAACGGCCAATGGCCAACCCTCTGACCTTTGCATGGTCCTTTAGCATGTCAATGTCTTATGCAGAAAATAAATGGTGTAGATGCATAGCTAAAAAAAGATCAAAGGCAAGTCAAAGTTGCGATTAGACAGTCCCAAAGAAATCCTGGTTGTAACATAAATAGATGTTTTAGTGTTAATTCAATACAGTTTAATACATAGATATTGTCTATATTCATAGTCACAAGCATGCATATACATTATGGTTTTAGTGGTATTCTGGCTTTAAAAAATGTAGGTAGCACAAGCATCGAAGAGTGTCCTGAGYTGGGAGGGACCCACAAGGATCACTGAAGTCCAGTGGAGTAAGTGGTGTGGAGGGAGCAGTCAGGTATTGTCTGCTGTTGGGGGGTTTCTGTGTGGATGGCTGATTTCCTCGGCCAGAAGTACTGTTGCTGTTAGTGCTTGCTTTCTAAACTCATTGGTGTTTCTGGTAAATTGTTCTTACCTCAGCCTGTGATCTTTATCTTTTATGCTGCCTGTTCTCCTCTCTAGCTCGCTGTGTGGTGGGGTAGGGTGGGAAGGAAGGACAGTGAGCAGTGCATGGCTTCAATGGAAGYGGAAGCAATACATTGGGGAGTACCATTCCTAAATGACAACACCTCTCAGCCACCTCTCCTTCAGGTGGGACACGCCAAGTGACGGCAACCACTCCTCGCAGGGCTTCTTCTCAAAACCCTTCACCATCTTTGTAGCTCTCCTTTGGATGCTCCCTAATAGCTTTATGCCCTTCTGATAATGGGTGCCCAGAACTGCCCCCAGCACTTGAGGTGAGGCTGCTCCAAAGCAGAGCAGAGCAGAGCAGAGCAGAGCAGAGCAGAGCAGAGCAGGACAATGCCCTCCTTGGCCCAGCTGGCGATGCTGGGCCTGACACCCGCTAGGACACAGCTGGCCCTCTTGTGACTCATATCCAACTTTCCACAGACCAGAATCCCCCGGTCCCTTTCCCCAGTGCTGCTCTCCAGTGTCTTCCTCCCCAGTCCATCCATACTTGTGGGGCTGCCCCATCCCAGGTGCAGAATCTGGCACTTGTCTTTGTTAAACTCCTTACAAATACCTGAGACAGCAGAAGACAGCAATGGCACAGAGAGAATGTAGATTATAATGAGAAAAAATGACACAAAGACTTTTAGAATTAGGGCAAAGTACAAAGAGTTATTCAAGCATAAGAGAACTGTGTAACTTGCAGCCAATGAACCCTAACTCCTTTGTTTGCTGAAATGTATTTATAGTAAAAAGTTTTCATAGTTAGCATGCATTATTTGTGGAAGAYCATTGAGCACCCAGGCTTGTGCCATTCTGAAATAAACTGTCAATCTCGAGTGTTTAATTATAGGCATGTTGCACATCAAGTAACAAATCTGATTTTTGTGGACAATAACAGGACAARGGGAAATGGCTTTGAGAGGAATAGCAGATTTGTCTTTGCAAACAAGCTGTGGGTCTACTGGTAGATAAAACTAGCTCTGGAAGAKAAAAGAAACAATGGGAAGGRTTCMACTGATTGATGAATGRAAAAAGACATTTGCCTTTACAAATAAATTTTAGGTTTGCTGATAAACTRAATTAGACATTAAGAGATGAAAGAAATAATGRGGAAGAAAACCCCCTAAATTCCATAAGAATTAAAAATTAAAAGGGAGGGTTATACATTAGAGGGGAATCTCTGGTATCAGGTGTTCCAGGAAGTCTGTACCTCTCAAGTACCTCAGCCAATGGGGAAAGAGAGAAGGGAAATGTGCCCAGGAAATCAGGATAAAAAGGAGGCTGCGTCCTCCAAAAATTTGAGAGATCCCAGGGGAATGCCCCATGGCCTCTCCCTTTATTCGAATAAAGCCAGAAAGGACTCCTCTGTCTCCTTTTTGGACATAAATCTTTGGTGTTTGTGGAGTAATTTTCCTAACAGCTTCAAAACGAAAGCAAGCAGATTTAGACTAGGTGTTGGAAGAAAGCCTTCCCTCTGAGGATGGTGAGWCCCTGGCACAGGCTGCCCAGAGCAGCTGGGGCTGCCCCATCCCTGGAAACGTTCAAGGCCAGTTTGGACGGGGCTTGGAACAATCCAGCCTAGTGCAAGCTGTCCCTGCCATGGCARGGGTTGAAACTGGATCAGCTTCAAGGTCCCTTTCACTGTGTGGTTCYATGATGCTTGTTTTTCCTATCTGCGCATCGTGCTTCCACTTGGACAAGTAGGTACTAAGTGAAACGCTTGACAGGAGTCGGCTCMGTTTTATGACGTTTATCACTGGTGGCCATGAAAATCCGCACTGTTCCTGGAGCTTCCATCGCAAGGCGTACCGAGGAACGCCCGGGCGACAGCCTACTGAACAGGACAGGGCAAGGAAGAGGGAGCCACCCCACCCTCCCGGGGCTCCCCCGGCGGCGAGCCCGGCCCGGCCTCAGCGGGGCCCGCTCGGCCTGACGGCCAGCCCCGGCCCAGCGCGGGCCCGGCCCGCCCCGCCCCGCGCCTGCGCGGCCTCGCGCTCCCGCCGTGCCCCGCGCGCTCCCGCCGCCGTCGCCGCCGCCGCAGCCGCGCACGGAGCGGAGCGGAGATGGCGCTGCACGTCCCCAAGGCCCCGGGCTTCGCCCAGATGCTCAAGGAGGGGGCGAAGGTGAGACCGCCTTTGGATGGACGCGCGGATAGATGGACGGACGGGTGCGGGAGGAGTCTCGGGGTGGCGGTGGGGGAAAAGCCAAGCAGGCCGGCGGGGCCCGGCGGCACCACGTGTCCCGCGGGGCGGGGGCCGGGGATTCGCGCCGTGCCCCGCTCCCGGCCCGGGGCTCCCCCGGGGCTCCCC
>JACDOX010000082.1:3000375-3080672 GCA_014549065.1 Cardinalis cardinalis | reverse complement strand
GATGCAGCACAATGGAATGTTTTCTGTATGTTTCCTTGCCAGTAAATCCGTTTTCACTGTATTTAACGTTAACATAATTAAGATTTTGGTAGAGTGGAAGGACTGCGTCTTAATAAAGAAGAAGCTTTCTTTGAAAAGTGGGCAGAAAGCAAGAAGGTGTGTTTTTTCTTTTTAATTCATAGAATCAATAGAAGAGTTTGGACTGGAAAGGACCTTAAAGATCATTTAGCTCCAAGCCCCATCTGGTCTTGGACGTTTCCAGGGTTGTGCATCTACAGTTTTTCTGGGAAATCTGTGCCAGAGCCTCACCATCCTTACAGGGAAGAATTTCAAGGCTTCCTAACACTTAATCTAAACATACTTTCTTTCAGTGTGAAGCCATTGCCCCTTGTCCTGTCTCTCCAGGSCCTTATCCAAAGTCCCTCTCTCCAAGAAAGAGGAAAAATAGGAAAGTTTTCCATTTGCTGCTACTTAATAGAAAGAAGAGTAAAGGTAGCAGCTCTGAAAGCCCTTTGTGTTTCTTTTTAGAATCCTTCTTGGAGCCAAATAATGGCATCTGTTCAGGGCAGGGACAGAACAGGGAAGCAGAGTGGCCTCAGTGGTAGAAAATTCAAGGCCAGAAGAGCAAGAGTTGTCTTYTGCAAAACAAAGAGGCAGCTGGCAATCGAAGTTGTTTGATTATTACTACTTTTCTCCCTTCCCTTACAGGCTGCACAGTACTTTTTATCCTACTTTTTCTTAAGGCCCTTTCTGGGGATCCCATGTTGTCTTAAGGTTTCCAAACTGAAGCCAGGCTGATTGCCTTCTCAAGCAAAGATATTTTGCTTAATCATTCTGCTTCTGAATTTTCAAACTGCGTATGTTTTGAAAATAGAACCGAGTTAAATTATTTCTGTAGCATGCAAAGATGTGAGTAAAGAAGCATGTACAGAAACTCTTGCYCCTCTCCAGCTGGGTCTTGGTTGTTTTCTCTTTCTTTTTGGCATGTCACAAAACKTTTTTGGAGGGCTGAGGGGATGCAAACTGTATTGCAAGTCAAGTCACTGTTCAGATTTTCTCTTWGGAAGCTTTTTGTGCCTGCTGAGCTGCCTAGTTGAGAAGGTGTACACAGTAGCTCTCACTGTCTTTGGGTAAGGTTTGGGGTCTGTTTAAACTGCATGTGAAATACCAAATGTATATTAATGTAAAACTTTGAGGGACTCAGTAGATTGACACTGCTTTGATGAGAAATTACTAGTTCATCACTTTTTTTTGTTAGCCTAATTCTAATCAGTGATTGTTCTCTTTAGCACTATTCAGGACTAGAAGAAGCTGTCTATAGAAACATCCAGGCATGCAAAGAACTTGCTCAAACCACCCGTACAGCATATGGACCAAACGGTAAATAAATCCTAAAATTACTGCTGCATTTTTGAGACAAATGCTGTGTTTGGAGGCTAAACATACCTTGACAAAGAGGCAGCTGTTTGTTTCTGGGGGAAACACATTGGACTTGCTCTAAAACTGCAAATATGTGACTGTTTCTTTGTCACTGTAGAAAACAGATTTTGTTTTGACGGCTCTTGAGTTACGCTCGGTGTCTGCTTTTGTCAGGTTTCTGTAGCAGTTACTGTGTTCTCTTTGAAACACGGTATAAAMTACATGAAAAAGCATAAAAATTAAAGGAAACATGATAACATGGTAGGTAGTAATAGTGAACATAATCTTGTTCAGTCAGCTATATGGAAAGAAAATATTCTCCTGTATCATTTAATTAAATTATATGTTGGTATTTCAGAACAGAAAAGTGCTTACTCAGAAATTACTGATTTCTCCTTTATGTCCTACACTTCAAGTATTATTTCACAAAAATGTTTTGAAGTTATTAAATTAAAAACAAAGCTAACTATTTTAATGTGCAAGATACACCTGAAAGTTAKGAAACAGTTGCTGTTTCCTAATATTCATAATATTGTTTGCATAAGGAATTATTTTTATAATTTTTTTTTTCCCATTTAGGAATGAACAAAATGGTTATCAATCATCTGGAAAAGCTTTTTGTTACAAATGATGCTGCTACTATCCTGAGAGAGTTAGAGGTAAGTTTTCTTGCTTCAGATGATATCAGTTGTGGACTAGTGTTTCTGCTCATGGGCTGTTGTGGTTCTGACTGTCAGTAAGGAAATGTCACTCTGGCAGATTATTTACATATGTCACTTTGGTAGTCATTTACTTTTTTCACTGAATTTGAGGTCCACAGTGAAGAATGTAATTCTTTTGTGAARCACCATTAATAATTGTTTAATAATTAATAATTGTTTAAAAAATGCTTAATAATTCCTTACTTTCCCCTAAAATCAGTAGTTTAAAAGAGGATGTGTCTAGAAATGCAGTGGTTTGGAAAAGTCTGCATGACACAGCTGTTGAGTTAATCTCCCAGTGTTGTTGCTTTGCCATGTTCTCCTGACTGCTTAGAATCCATCAATTGAATTTAAGAATCTGAGGCTATAGCAGCATCCTTCTGTAAATACTGTCAAGGCATGAAAAGACTTTCCTAATTCTTCCTGCRACTTCAAATTTATATTTGTGACATAACACAAATAATATTTTACTGAATTTTATACTTAGTGATAGAGATGATGTAACTATGAAGTATTTACTTATTGAATACATTGTGTTGGTGTTCAGTTTGAGTTGAGTAACTGTGGAAGACTCAGTTGTGTTTTTAAAAAATACATAATCTGCATACTGGTGACCTAATCTAATTTTGCATGTTACTTTCTGGTATAAAATGACAGGTATAAATATTCAGGAATATGGTATTTTATTGCATTTATTTGAAGGAAAAGTGAAGCAGTGCAATCTTTAAGCAGAACCCTCCCACACTCCTCCCCTCTTTAAAATGAAACTGTTATTTAGACATGTATTTTGTGTGTTACACATGAATTCAATCTGAAGATCTAAACTCCAGAATGTTTTCCTGTTGCAGAAATCTGTTGTGGAACCACTGCATCCTGTGAAAGTAGCTTAGAACCAATGTCAAGGATATCTAATTTATGTTTTAGTGGCAATGTTCAGTTCTCTGATTTTTAAAAAAAAATATATATTTCTGCTTTTCCTTACTAGAGAAGTTGGCCAATTAAGAATATCTGTGTTACTTTCTTTTCCAATTTTGTGCATTCTTCATATCTCTAGGTACAATTTGAGATATCTGATATCAGTCTTCCAAATAAGAGAGCTTAGAAAGAAGCATAGAAAATGCCTGAAGCTGCAGTCTTAGGTGATGTGTTAGTCACCAAGATGTGTAWCTTCTTTTAAAGGTCCAGCATCCTGCTGCGAAAATGCTTGTGATGGCTTCACACATGCAAGAACAAGAGGTTGGAGATGGAACAAATTTTGTCCTTGTTTTTGCTGGAGTTCTTCTGGAGTTAGCAGAAGACCTTCTGAGGATGGGGTTGTCTGTCTCAGAGGCAAGTTATATTCTTGTTACAGTTCAGAGAGCTTGAATGCAGATTGCTGCTGCTGAGTGTTCTTGGGTCATAATACTGTGAAATCATCTGCTTTCTTCCCACCTAATTTTTTACATAAAGATRTTTGAAGGAAAACCACGTGTGATTGCTTGCTTCCCCTGTAAACTTGCATCTGTTAATGTTTTATGGCTACTTGAAAAGCAGTTAAAAGCAGTGTGAAGTCTTAGAGTGAATATTTACTTTTTGCTCCACAGGTCATTGAAGGATATGAAAAGGCTTGCAAGAAAGCCCTAGAAATTCTTCCAGATTTGGTGTGCTGTTCTGCAAAGAACCTTCGAGATGTTGAAGAAGTGGCATCTTTGTTGTACACGTCAGTCATGAGCAAACAATATGGCAATGAACGGTTCTTGGCAAAGCTCATTGCTCAGGCCTGTGGTGAGTGGGGCTGGAACAGCTGAAAAACGGAGTGGGTTTGGTTATGGTCCTTACATCTTCATGGAAGATAGGAAGGATGGTTAGTTCAGCAGGTTGGATTGCTTAACCTATGAAATGAGGGTAATATTCCTAATGWTGAACTCTGCGTTGGCAATGTAGCTCAGGAAAGGTTTGCCTTTCCTACTAGGCATTTCTAGAAATAGCTTTCAAGTCCTTTTACTGCAGAAATCCATCTTTCTCCCTCTTTTTACATTGTAARGAAGACATACTGTGCTGGTTTTAGTCCCAGCCACAGAACAGTGGAAGTAAGACTGTAGTTCTGTTGAGTTGTTATCCCTTTAGATTTCCGGGATAAAACCTTCATTTTTAATTCCAGTGATTTCTTTAAATACTCTGGGTTAGACTTACCTCTTGACTCCACCTGTATGAGCACATATTTGAACTTAATTAACTGAGCAGCCTGAATAAATGTTTCTTTCTGATTATTACTTTGTAAAAACAAACTTTCTCTTTATGCCAGTTATTAGTGGGTTATCATTGTCTTGAATTTAGGCAGATATCTCAAACTACTGAAATTAAGTAGATCACAACAATTCCAGGCATTATTTATGGTGTCATTGTTCTACTTTATTCATTAGGCAAGACTTACTCATTATTTTTTTGTTTTTTTTCCTCAGTTTCTATTCTTCCTGATTCTGGTCATTTCAATGTTGATAATATCAGAGTGTGCAAAATTGTGGTAAGTTTGAAGCAGCTGGCTTTACTGTAATTATTGAGGTAAATAGTGTAATGAGGGTTAATCTTTGAACTTCCAGAGTATTTTCTAAATTTGTTGTGGCAGGTTACTAAATTTTGGAAATTAGTCTTTCTCTTGTTTAGTGCCCAGTAGCAGCATTCAGAAACAAAAATCATTAATTTTGGAAGTAATCTAAAATGGGAAYCTGTTAGACAATGTTTGTGGTTGCTGAATAAGCTGAAGTCTTGTACTTAGGGTGTTAAATCCAAATGCTTGTGAGGTCTGCTTTTTAGGCAGAGTAGGGCAGCTTTGTGAGCACAAATGGTCAGTAATACAATGTTCCCCCATTCATAGAATCAAAGAACAGTTTGGTTTGGGCTGGAATGTGTCTTAAAAGATCACCCAGTTCCAGCCCCCTGCCATGGGTAGGGACATTTTCCACTAGACCAGGGTGCTCCAAGTTCTGTCCAGCCTGGCCTTGAACACTTCCAGGGATGGGGCAGCCACAGTTTTGGGCAGCCAGGGCCTYACCACCCTCACAGGGAATAATTTTTTCCTGATATTTAGTCTAAACTTACTTTCTTCCAGTGAGAAACCATTCTCCCTTGTCTCATCACTACTTGCCCTTGTTAAAAGTCTCAGATTCCATTTATTTCCTTTCAGGGTGCTGGTATTTCTGCTTCCTCAGTACTGCATGGCATGGTTTTTAAAAAAGAAACTGAAGGAGATGTTACTTCTGTCAAAGATGCAAAAATAGCTGTGTATTCCTGCCCTTTTGATGGTATGATAACTGAAACTAAGGTATGTTATAGCTCAAAATAAGTTACATCTCTATTTATGCGTATGTGCTCTTATTTTTAGACTTAGCTATAAATATTCTTGACACTTGGTGATTGAGATATTTTGGTGAATATTGATTTTCTTAGTATAGAAAAGTTCTGAACCTTGATTGCTTCACAGGGTTTTTGAGATAGGGGAGATGGTCTTGGTTTTTTTGGGTCATTTCAGCCAAACTATGGCTTGAATTTCTGAACCCCAAAGTTACCTAGAATTGCCTGGTGATTTTTTTTTTCTCTCGTTTTACCCTTTTGCTTGGGGAGTGTGTCAGTATTACAGAACAGGATGACTTAAGGTTTACAGATAGGTTGGGAGACAAAATGTTTTGTCAGAAACTTGTAGGTATGTGGTTTAATGCTCAATTTTRACAGTGTATGTGTTTTACTAGGGCACTGTCCTAATAAAGAATGCTGAAGAACTGATGAATTTCAGTAAAGGAGAAGAAAATCTAATGGATTTGCAAGTCAAGGCTATTGCTGATAGTGGTGCAAATGTAGTAGTAACAGGTGGCAAAGTGGCAGATATGGCTCTTCATTATGCCAACAAGTACAATCTTATGTTAGTAAGGTAAGTACTAGGAGAGCATGAAAACATTTGAACTACCAGATTTATGAAATGTGCTTGCCAAGTTAAGACAATTCTTCTGCATGTGTTAACACTGTTATGGAAACTTGTTTTTAAAGGTTGAACTCCAAGTGGGACCTGAGACGACTGTGCAAAACTGTTGGTGCAACAGCCCTACCCAGACTGGTATGTACTTCCCAAATGAGGTGCAGGAGGATGAGAACTGATGGGCGGGTTCAGTTCTTAACTCATGTTTTTCTTTCTAGACTCCCCCCACTCTTGAAGAAATGGGTCACTGCCATAGTGTGTATTTGTCAGAGGTTGGGGATACACAGGTCGTGGTGTTTAAGCATGGTATGTATGTTCTGTAGAACTGCTCACACTGCTGTTCTAAAGTGTGTTTGTATGTGTTTTGGATAAAAGATTAATGAATTCAGTAATGCATGTCTCTGAACAGAAAAGGAGGATGGAGCCATTTCTACTATCCTCATTCGTGGATCTACAGACAATCTGATGGATGACATAGAGAGAGCCGTGGATGATGGTGTCAATACTTTCAAAGTACTCACAAGGGTAGGTRATGAGAACACTTGGGTTATCAAAAGTGAGCAGTGGGTCAGTTTGAGGCAAGGCTTGAGCCTGCTCTGTGCTCATTTGCTACCAAAGCTGTAGATATTAATCTGCCTAGGTGCCTTCTGGAGCTTGGGAGTGGCTGTGTGGTACTGAGGTGTGGAGGGCTGTGTAGGGAAGATGGCTGTTGTGAACACAGGGTACATAGAAGGTGGTGTTTGACATGGACTGCACTMAGTTTTCCACTAATGAGTGAGTGCTTGGAGGTGGATTACCTTTACCACTTTTTAAAGACAGTCAGCTCTTTCTTGACTTACTCCCTAAATGTTTTGTAATGTTCCTTGGAAACCAGGCACAGAAGAAAAGCTAGATAGCTTTGTCACTTGGGATCAGGAGAAACTGATTGGTTGCAGACTCAGTTTCTAGTTCATTGGTGATAATTCATGCTTCCTCCACATAATWCAGGTAGGTTTTTATGGATGGAAGAACTCAGTTTTACAGAGGATTTTTTTTGTGTGAGCAGATTATGTGGTCTTAAATATTATTATTTCATTTTCTTTTTTTTTTAATACTAAAAGATATGTTCCTGTATTCACTTGGAAAACAGCATGTAAAAACTGTTAAATCGTTATATCCTCTACATACCAAGACATGGAMATTGATTTTGAGTACAGAAATGCTGTGCATTGTCTCCAGGAGTTGTCCTGTTTTAAGATTTATGATGATTACTTTGTGGGCTAAGAGACCAGAGTTAAAAAGTAAATTCTGGTTTGCCAAAGGATGTACAAAATTAATAAAAGTGCGAGAAAACAAAACGTCCCAACACTTTGTAATACCTGTTGACATATTAAACTTAGTGTGCAGTAGATTGGGTTCCTGGATGATATTTCCCACCAAAATAATGGAAAARATGAGAAAATTACCCAGGAATTGAATTTTTCTAAAAAAAGCCAAAAAATCCGAGACACAAAACCCACTGCATTATTATTTTGGTTTTTACAAAAGAAGCTGTTTTTCTTGAAAGACATTGGAATGAATGAGTAAATCCTGGTAGATTTCCCTTATAATGCATGTTCTGAAGTGGGTTCTTAATAAGTGTGGAATAAAGTCCTGTTGCACTCTTGATAGATTAGAAAAATCCTAAAAAAAATAAGAAGTAATGGATGCTTTAAGCAAAATATTGTGCTTTGGTGTGGTCTCTCCACAGGATAAACGTCTTGTTCCTGGAGGTGGTGCRACAGAGATTGAATTAGCCAAGCAGATCACATCTTATGGAGAGGTGAGGCAAAGAGGCTTCTTGGCTTTTCATCTTCACGCACACATCTTACAAAAAAATACAAGTATTATTTCATACCAACATACATATTTGTGTAATAACAAGTGTGGGGGGAAGTGCCTCCCTGTCTTACAGTTTTTGAAATGCTGACGTGGTTTTTACCTTCATTTTAGACTTGTCCTGGGCTTGACCAGTATGCCATCAAGAAGTTTGCTGAGGCATTTGAAGCCATTCCTCGAGCACTGGCAGAAAACTCTGGAGTAAAGGCTAATGAGGTCATATCCAAACTTTATGCCATGCATCAGGAAGGGAAGAAGAATGTTGGATTTGATATTGAGGTAAATAGTCTCTGATGTTACTTGTTGCCCTGCAATGCGGGGTTGTAACTTCATAGTACTTCTATCAGTATGAAGTATTTATAGATTATTTTAAATTGTTGGGAGCTCTGTGTTGCACAGTCTGGAATAATAACTTTTTGGAATTGAAATCTTTAAGTGTTCTTTTTATCAGCAAACAGTTCAGTTCAATTCAGTATAGTATAATGGCCTTATGTCAGAGGTGGAGGGGGATACTGAACTAATGTGACAGGCAGTAGGTCTTCAGTAATTACTGAATTTGTCTTCCTGCTAATGGATTAGGAATGAAGGTTTTCTGAAGAGGATGAGATTAGAAAAGTGATACCACCTTGCTTAGGTGAAAGCCTGAGAAAGTTTTGCATGATGTTTTTTCCCCATCTGACAGGCTGAAGCTGCTGCAGTGAAGGACATGTTGGAAGCTGGTGTRTTAGACACGTATCTTGGAAAATTCTGGGGTATCAAGCTAGCTACAAATGCAGCAGTAACTGTCCTAAGGGTTGATCAGGTAAGTTTATGTGCATTTGGGTGCTGAATTAAAACCTGGCAGAACCCTCCTGCAAATAGGTGGAATCTCCTGCAAATTCAGGGTGTAAACATAATGCTACCTGAGAATGTGGTTTGTTCATTTCTGGAAGCCAGGAAGGCATTTGTTCAAGAGCTTGTTATCTGGAATGTGRCTGCTTCTATTGCAGTACAATTAATGTTTGTTGAGATTTTTTTTAAAAGATTTTGTTGGTATTTTGAAGACAGTTTATATTTGTATCCAGAGAGTTACCCTAACTTCTGTAGGAACAAGCATTAGTAGAAGAAACATTCTCTCATATATTTTTACATGAAAATCCACTTTTTAGGAAAAATAGAGGTTACAGTCTCGAGGGTAAAAATCTTTCATTATTTTGTGAAACTTCAGCAAAAATGAATTTGCATGTAAAATTTTTGTAGATTATTATGGCAAAAACAGCAGGCGGTCCAAAAGCCCCTAAGCAACAAGGACATTGGGATAAGGATGACTGGAAAGATGAGCCTGAAAACTAGAGTGCAGTAAGCTCTGTGTCTCTAGCAGAGAGGTATCTGTGAGTGCATGCATGAGTTTATTGACAAGCACATGGAGACTGTATGCTCCTTGAGAACACATAACACTGCTGTCTTCTGCTGTGTGCTGATTGCTACATCCTGTATTTGTGCCCTTTGCAAATGGATTCTGCTTCTGAATCCAAATTTTCATGGAAGGATGATAAGTGCAAGTTCAGATTTACCTTACTTGTTCGTGTAGCCAGGGCAGAGAATGAGCTTTAACATGGTAGAACTGATGGACTTCATGGTTTTAAAGTGTGATACTTGGAGACACTAATTGAGAACAATAGCTTTGATAATCCTTTCTGTAGTCTGCACCCTGTAATAGTCTGCTGTTGGCCTATTTAAGCACTCACTTTCTGTAGACTAACTTCAGTCTTACTTTGCATGCAAAAATGAGGTAAAATACCTTTTTTTACTGTATCAGGGCTCAGCCTCTACCATTCTCAAGAAAAAAAAATTGTTAATATCTCRATTAGATGGATATTTACTGGCTTGGGTTCAGAGTAGGGAAATTGCATGAATGTAGTGAATGCTAGCAGTCAGCATCATGCCACTGTAGGAGAAGGGTACAAGCCTGATTTTAACATTAGCTTTTTCTACTTCTCTATTCTCTTCAAGATCATTATGGCAAAACCAGCTGGTGGCCCAAAACCTCCATCAGGAAAGAAAGACTGGGATGAAGACCAAAATGATTGAATAATTTAACTGTATTTCTTAAGTGACATGACTTTGTGAGTTTTTTAATATCCCAGTTGGAGCCTGTCACAGTGTTTTGCTCTTGCCTTTAAATTATGAACAGTGTCCAATGGAGTGCAGAACTTCAAACACCTCAATAAACGTACTCACTGTTAAAATGTTGAGTTACTTCATTTGGAGCTGCATGACATGTTAATCTGTTAAGGTGTAGGGGATGGATGACACTGTGGGTGTGATGGGCTGACCTTTGGCTGGCTGCCTGATGCTCTGTCCTGGTGCAGAAAGAGGCAGAACTCCTCAGGGGCTGAGTTAAAGGGGAGATCACATACCAATTCCTGTTGCAGGCACAAGAGACTCAGTGTACAGAGAGGCTGACCGTGAGCCTGCTGCAGGGAGCTCATGAGCCACGATTGTTGTGGCTCTTTGTGCTCTTATTTGTGCTCCTTGGCCAGTACCTGAGTGTAAACAGTCACGTGAATGTTGAAATACTTAAGTGCTGACAGCCCCTCTCTTGAGACCCCACTTGGAGCACTGTGTACGGATGTGGTGCCTTAAACATAAGAGGGACAAAGCACTGTTAAAATGAGTTCAGAGGAGGCACCAAGTTGATGAGGGGACTGAACACCTTCCCTATGGACAGGGGCACAGAAAGTCAGGGCTGTGCAGCCTGGAGAAGAGGAGGTTGTGTGGAAACCTCACAGCACCTTCCAGTGTCTGAAGGGGCTACAGGGAAGTTGGAGGGGGAATCTGCACCAGGGAATATAGTGACTAGACAAAGGGGAGTGCCTTCAAACTGAAATAGGGGAAATTTAGGGTTGATACACAAGAAATTGTCCCCTGTGAGGGTGGTGAGGCCCTGGCACAGGTTSCCCAGAGATGCTGTGGCTGCCCCGTTCCTGGAAGTGTTCAAGGCCAGGCTGGATGGGGCTTGGAACAGCCTGGTYTTGTGGGAGATGTCCCTGCCCATGGCAGGGGGGATTGAACTGGATGATCTTTAAGGTGCTTTCCCACAAACCAATTTATGATTCTATAATTCATTTTTTTAACTTTTTTTTACATCTCTACTTTTTTTACATCTCTCACCTCACTCTTTTAATTGCCCATGCTCTCAAAAGGGCATCCTGACAGCAGTGAACTGCATCACATTCTAATGACCTTAAAAATAAATGCTGAGCAGCACTAGCCAGCATGATACAGAGGACTGGAATCTTTCAGCTGAAGCTYTCTGTTAAGATTAATCTTAGGAAGTAAACAGCTTATGTGTCTCCAAGTAGCTTGAAAGGAGAACTGCACTTGAAATCTAAGCCACTTCAATAATTAATCCTTTTACTACTCTTGCCAGCGCTACTCTATCTCACAAGCAGAAGGGAGTGGAAGGCTAAATCAAGTCTGGAGCTATCTTATGCCTAAATAAGGCTGCCATGCAACAGCTCTACTAATGCTGGCTTTATAGTCAGTTGTTGGTGAGGCTGAAAAATAAACTCAGCAAGTTTTCAGAAGGATTGGCATTCTGCTATAGTCAGCTGCACGAGGGTCAGTGCTGATGGCTCTAAGGGTTACAAGAACAAGATGCCCATTTCTTAGTAAGGCTCTTGTGAAAAATGCACTGAATGCAAGCAGCTGCTGCTCTAGTGTGGCAGACCCAAGATTTTATTCCCATGAAAGCCAACATGAAGCCTGTGGAGAAGAGAACTTCCAAGTTACAAGTCAGTGCAGGACTACTGGTACTTAAGCCTGCTGTGTGGAAAGGCTACATGGGGCTGCCTGTAGTGGGAGTGGGCCAAGCACTCAGCCTTGCCAAAGCACCAGCAAAAGAATTCCTGGAGCATTTGGAAACTTGAGAGCTCCTCTATTGGACATAAAGAGAGCTGAAGCTGCAATTGTTTTGGCTCTTAAGATGAAGAAACAACTTCTTCTGTTTGGAACCCAGGTCTGAAAAATGCATGGGAACAATGATAGCCAAGATTAACTACAGTTCAAAAGTAGAGCCGTTTGCTTTAAAGTGAAAAACCAAGAATTATATAAATTTGCACGTTCCTTCTCAACAATAAATATATAGCTACAGCACATTCTCTCAAAGTGGCAGAGACTGTCATTACAGCAAAGCATTTCCAGCTGCAGTTCTGACTGACAAGTGTGCCAGGACAGAAGGCATTTGCCAACCTACCCTCTTTCCTGTGCAAATTGACATTTGCAGCATAAATATTTTCACATTCTTTTATTGTCACCGTGTACAAGTAACTAGAGATTACACAGATGGCAGTGTCAAGACAGAAGCTGTTCTCAAAGTACCTCCTTTCCTGAACRCCTTTTAAACTGTGCACAATGCTCTATATCTTCTTTCCCAGATAGATCTGATGTCACTTTTTCACTCTCATATTGGAATAATTACCAGTAGAGCTGGATGGGACGTGCCTGAGCTTGTCTGGCCCTTGGTGCTGAACCAAATAGCGGCACTGTGGTGTTTTCACCCCAGAGACACTTTTGGCTAGCTGTGTGCTGCAGCTGAGCACGTGGAGGCAGGTCCAGGCATGCAGAAGCTCTGGTGGTGGCRGGATGGAGCTTCCTCTCATGAGGTTTATCTCCGGCAGAGAAGCTTTAAGGCGATGGTGAAGGAAAGGAGTTGGTTCTGATGGAGGMTTYTGATCCAAAGCTTTATTCTGGCCCACAGGCCTCTGAATCCAGCAACAGCTCCAACAGAACTCTCCGAAGTGCRTGGTTGCTGTTCCTTTTAACCCCGGGGAGAGGRGGAGGGAAGGGGTAGGAAGCCCACCAACCARGTACACGAGAGGAGGTCTTAAGGGACAAARRACACCTGGATGGCCCAATGCCCCCACAGGGGTAGAGGGTATCCTTTGAATCTGCCTTCTGGAATTCCAGGATTGACAGACAGTGGCTGGGAGGGGAAAAGAGAGGTGACTGACACACCTGGGAGGGAATTACCAGGGGAGGAACTCGAGGTTCTGAGGTAAACCTTGAAATCACKACGCAACACTTTCACATCTTTGTTGCAAACGTCCAGCAGCTGTTTGCACAGAAAAAGGCTCTAGAAATAAAAGCGAGYCTTGGGCTGCACCTTCTTACTGCCCCACRTAAGCCACATCAAACTCACCAGTGCACTCTGTCCTTCCCTTCTCTGCTGCACCTACCATTGTGCTCTCTGGATCTTGGAACCAAAAGGCAGGCACAGTTGTTTCCACAGAAGGGTTGGAAGGGCCATAGGTAGCAGCACAAGTAGCTCTGGCTGAACTTTAATCCTTTCCACTGCCGCCGTGAGTTTGGTTGGTAGGGCAGTAACAGCCACGCTCCTTTTACAGCCGGTGTGCTGCTGCCACCAGCCCGGTGCTCTGTGGCTTCGTTCTTCAACTCTTGTAACCAGTCCTGCTTTACTCTCCTGGAGGGGAATAGGCATCTATTTCTCACACATAAATAAATGCACTTCAAATATGGGATTATTTCCTATTAACTCTATGAGTCATAGGTTATGGATTTGTAAGAAATAGTTGTATTATTATTGTTTGTTTTGTACATACAAGGTTTTTTCCCAAAACAAATCAGATTTTGACTTCTGATACTAGCTGTTTGTTTACCATAAGGGAAGAAGTAAGCAAAAAAAAGGCAGCTGGAATGAATCTATGCTTTTTGAGAAATCTTACCCTTCAGCTGAATGACTGTTACCCTGAAGCAGGACAAAAGATTTGAACTGGTTTTACCTTTCTGGAGAGATAAAACCTAAACCCAAAAATTTTTGCCGAATGTTTTGAGAAACTGCAGTGYAGTATTTGCATTCACAGAAACTACTATTCAATGAAATATATGATGATGTCAGTTCAGTACTTTTCCATATCTTGAGAGGCTGGACGTCCAACCAYCTGCTTTTCCATAACAAAAAGGAGAAAAATAACTTCTTATTTTATTTGTTCTATACTACAATGAAAGAGTGGCCTAAGTTCTGAACAGAAATTGTATAGATAGTTTGGTTTGGACTAAAATGAGGCTTTAAAGATAATAAAAAATATGTCATTTCACAGGGACAAAAATGTTCAATGGCATAGACAAAACCATTGAAACAGCATGGCAACCAAGTCAGGTGCAGTTTAAGATGAAAAGTAGAAACTTCATTTTTTCCTTCACTATGAAATTAAGTAACAGTTGATATCGTATGGTATTATTTCATGACTCATACAGAACATTCTAAATATCAAGAAGGGATTAATCTGATTTCAATAAAAATTTCAAAAGAAACAGGGTTTGGGTGCAGTGTAGATACTGGTCTGTACCTGGTAGTGCATTTTGCCCTACAGATGGAATTAAATGTTTGACCCTCTGAAATTCAAGGAAATTTATTTCAGTGCAATGTAAAAACTGCAGGTAGTAAGATAACTCCATAGACAAACACATTGAGTCATGGTTAAACATACAGCAGTTCTAAAGATATCAATTCTGATGCAGTTACATGTTATTTTCTGTAAGGGACACTTCTCTGATCTCAGGCTTAGATAGGTTAGATAATAGGGATTTTTATGTTTATTTAAATATCAGTGAACTTTATCTTTAAAGAAATCACAAGTTTTCATTTTAAAAAAAGAAAAAGATATGTGTGGGTGAAGAGTCAAAGTAGTCTATCAAAAAAGGAAGAGACCAGTTCTGTCCAATAGATAACCTGAAAGGACACAGATGATAATATTATTCCATCTAACTCAAAATCATAACTGCATTTTAAGCTTAGTGGGAAGTATTCATATTTAGCAATACATACTCCCATCTTATACTCACTAGAGATTAATGAGCATTCAAAGAATGAGCAAAGTCTGCAATTAGAAATCATTGGTCATTTGGATGGTGTCATTGATCAACATCAGCTTTCAGTAGTATTTTTGATTTCTATTAAAAATTATTTATTTTCTATTCTTAGTAAGTATCCACAGAAAGATCCTTCAGCTCCTGTTCATGTGCACACCTTGTGATCATAGACCAGACAGGGGTTGTCCATTTCTGAGGTCCTTTYTCAACAAAATTCACATGAGCATGCTTAATAATGGTGAGAAAAGAGTGTATGCTTGGTGTCCTAAAAAAATGCTATCTAAAAGTGCAGCTGCCCAATACTTGTATAGCCAGCAGAGAATTCCTAGTTTGTTAATCTGATATSCTAGTTTGTCTCCTTTGATTCTTCTGGGGGGCCTGGTTTGATCATGTTTCCAGATATGCCAGGTGCCTAAAGTGAGATTGAAGCTTTCTACATTAGGAAAAACTGCAGCTAAAACAAATGGAAAGATGTTCATGTCACGAATGCTTTTCCACTCTTTTTGGAAGAAGTCAGCTTTTATAAGTAATAATAATAATGGGAAAAAATTCTCTCCGGTCCTCAAGGAATGGAGGTGGAATTTTTATGCAGATTTTTCATCTTCACGTGGCTTAGGAAGTGATGGAAAATTATGCATTGCCTCACTGCATTATCACAAAGCATATTTATCATGGTTTATTTGAATGACAAATTTGCCATTTCTTTTTCTGTTATTAAGATTTTAAAAACTGCAAAACCTAAACCAAAATCAAAAWAAAGAGATAAAATAAATGATGTGAAACAAGCAAAGTAATGTAATTAGATGTACTGTTTAAGGAGACGGTGTATTCATTGAAGCAATGGAATTATGTTGCCTGAAGAGAATATAAATATTTTCCCATTAACCTGCCATTTCTTTAGCTGTTATTAATATTCAAAAGGATTTGGCCAAAGAAGCACAGGAGCTGTTTTGAGATTTTCAGTGTCCTGGAGGAGTCTTCACAGCTGTACACCAGTAGGGGATGCTAAAAGAAAATGTAAAAGTCATCTTGTCCCATGAGCATATATCTCAAGGTATTTCATACCTTGGTCTTTGAATTCTGAAGTCAGAAGGCTAAAAAAAAAAGTGTTAGTAGAAAAAAAAACCCCAAAAACCACAGAATAATCACTACAATGTAGTGATTAGTAATCAAGATACAGTAAAACTTTGTAATGGAAGAAGCAGACTACTTTATTRGTATGCARGTAGTGCTCGGAAAAATTTGAAGATAATAGGACGACTACACATAATAAATAGTWGGGTTGTAAAGAATCAGCCAATATGTATCACCACAGGAAAAATATATATTTTTTTCTTTAAGGAAGTATATAGGTTTGTATTTATGAGTTTAAGCCATCACAAGTATATATTAATTCACTGACATTTCTCTCTGAGTTTAGCAATTGGTTCATAGGTTGCCCTATGATTTAKCATTTATAGCATATCACTTTTAATACATTTTTCTAATTGAAGTTCTATTTATATACCATATGGTGATTAAAACAATTACTTTTATTATATGATGTATTGGGTTGAAATGTCATTTTGCTTAATGAGTTCATATTCACTTGTTTGTTGTTTTTAGCATACCTTTTCTTTGCACCATTAGCATTCTGTGGTGCAGTTGTATTAAGCTAACAGAGCTAGGCAGGCATTCAAYSAAAAGACTTCAGTTATATGATGCTCAAAATTGTGAAATGTAACTGCTCAGTTCCAGCAGTARAATTTACCATGCAGATGATTAAGTTTGCATAAACTGTGATTTCCATAAACCTCTTTGAATACTGGAGAACTCCCCATGGAAAACAGAAAATAACAAAGGGATAGACTCAAGTGGGTTGTCTAAACTGAAGTGGCATGGTCTGGGAATCCCAAGACATGAAAGATGTGAACCCATTGGAACAAATCCAGAGGAGGCCACAAGGGTGATCAGAGGTCTGGAACACCTCTCCTGTAAAGGTAGGTTGAAAGAGTTGTGTCTGTTCAGCCTGAGGAGAACTTGCAGCACTCTTCAAGTATCTAAAGGGGTTTACAAGAGATCTATAAAGGAACTTTTTCCAGATGCATGAAGTRGCAGAACAATGGGGAACATCTATCAAATTACAGATCCATCTACTTTCTATTGATCTTGTAAGACTAATCATCTCAGCTGGCATTTACACCTCTAAAAGTTATGGGAGTTTGAGAGAAGATGCAGCCACAAAGAAAAGACWGCTTTGGAAAAGAATGTAAATGAAGAAAATGAGCTGGTGTCCATATGTATATATTGCACCGCTTTGTTCACTATGGCTCAATTTGCTCAGCAGAGAGCTTTTTTTAGTGTCAACTGACATTTTTTATAGCTTGTAACTTAGGTTTCAGTGCTGTGCTAGTCAGATTTTGGTGTCATTAATACTTTGCAGAGAGTGACATATCTGACTTTGACAGAATAGGGTACTGCTCACCTTGACACTTCATCCGCCTCACGTATATGTGTCCTGATACTGCCTTAAACTTAGCAGGGAAATCTGAAAATTACCAGAAAGTTGAAACAGATGAAACTAATGTGGTTATACAAAGGAYACCAAAAATAATTTTGTTTTATGTAATATGGTATCTTTTCAGAAATTTTAACAAATATCCTGTAACTAGCAATGATCTTCTGCCGTTCAACAGGCTACATGAAGTTATTATTTCCATTGTTCAAATGATATTTCTTGAAGAAAYATGTTGATTACTTTGTATCTACAAGGTTATTATTTTCTAATCATCTATTGTAGAAATGGTAGTCAGTTGTGCTGCATTGCAGCATCAGTTCAGTGCATSAAAAATCTCCAATCTTTGGGATTTCTGCTAGCTTTTATCATGTTTAATTTGCTTCATAATTCATATTATTTTCTTTTCCATTTCTTATAAGTTGATGAAGAATACACAGACTACTTAAGTAATAAAAGTGCAGAACCATTCTTCTATACAAATTAGCTGCTGAAAAAGTTAAATTTCCCTTCTTCCTAATGCTATCTAAATACCAGTTTCCAAACATAAATGTCTTGATATCCATCAAGAGACTGGACATCCCCTTCATTTCACCTCTGTCTGCTGTTGTCAATCCACACATTTCCTCTAATTAAGAACTCAAAAAACAACATTTAAAAGAGCTTTTCTCTGGATTGGAGCATACCGAAAATATTTATGTTACAGTAGGAAATAAATAAATAAATAAATGCGTATTTTATCTCATTTGCATTGCAACAAAGTCTTCTACCTGGGAAAAATATACTATCAAAGTGTAAAATATATTCAAGCAATTAGATTAATCAGATAGAAAAGAAGAACAGGTTCTGGAAACATCTTTTGATGAAAAGAATTTATATTCACCTTCACTGATTCCCTTCTGAAACACATTTAACTTCATTCTTTCTTTACATGTCAATTTGTCTACTCCAGCAGAAGCGGAGTGGCACTCCTGTTCTGCAAGATCCCCAATGTTAGAGGCTCTGAAGATTTCCTATGGACTTTTCTAATGTCTTCTAGCCATTAGAAAATTTAAATCATAACTTGTTCCATTCTTTCTTATGTAGTTCACKATGYATGTCCTCTAGCCATTAGAAAATTTACATAACAATTTGCTCCATTCTTTCTTATGTAGTTCACTGTCTATACAGGATGCAGGTTTTTGCATTTGCAGGGCTTTTGTATGGATTTGAAAAGTATCCTCATACCAGAGCCACAAGAACATTCTCMTACCCTTTTAAATCATCTTCAAACCAAGCAATTCTCACAATAACCKAACTCATCAATGACTTGAAGTGAGTTGAAGAAACATGGCAAAGATGAGTAGTGTTCAACTGCAGAGAATTGTTTAGGGACACCATACCCTAATATTTTAAATCAGGGAGCGTGGATGGACTGTTTTTTTCCCCTTAGTTGACTGCAGAACCAGTGGTCCTTTGCAGGAGGGTGTTTGGATTCAAGATGACACTGGCAACTACGAGCATGGCTACATAGAAAGTGCTGCTTTTAGCCCAGAACATTCAACTAGTTAAATGCAGATAGGAGAATAACTGACAAGTGACAGCTCTGACCAGAAGAGTCTGAGGATTATCCTGTGGGAACAATAGTAAGACATTTCAATTAAAAAAAACCCATTCATTTCAGAGGACCAAGCATCAGTAAAAATAAAAGGTCAAGTACAGACATCCTAGTGGTCTTCTGGATTTGCTAATTACATTTAGACTCAGTGTTCCTAAAGGTCTTTTCCAACCAAAGTGATTCYATAATTCTCTAAGTCGCAYATCCTGCTTGTCCTGGTTTAGGGCAAATTTGGCAGAAAACCTCCAAAAGGGCCCCYCCCACCCCCAGAATGCAAACCCACAYGGCCCCTCCCTGTCACTATGATATTTTCTGAAAAATCTCTTCACCAGGATTTTTCTCCTGAGATGCTGAGAGGCCTCAGAAAAGAAATGTAAACAATAATTATCTGATTGCTTAGAATGTGGTCTGGAGGTTGTTTACCAACAGGTGCATCTTTGATTGGTTCCCCAACTTTCTGATGACCAAGACATCAAATGCTTGCAGAGGGAAGGAAAAATAAACTGAAACACATCCCCCTCTGGCTGTAGTGCAGCCAGCTGAGCTCTTCTCAATCTACAGGAAGAGAAATACAAGCTTCTGTCTTTTGTCTCGTGCATGTTCTCCAAAATACCTGACCAGCTAGAGGAGAATGGAAGGTTCATAGAGGAATTCTCTCTGCTGCTCTGCAGTAGAAAGCACTCAGCTGRGTTTCCCTCACCTGGCCATCTGCGTTTGGGGTTTTTTAAAATAAAAAACAGCCTAAAGACACTGCTTTTTCAGGTTTGAATCACAGACAATACAGAAAACATCAATGTCAGCAAAGCACAAAAGTGCAGCCTCTGCCAAGGCTTCTCATGAATCTCTTTGGGGAAGGAAGGTGGGTGGAGGCAGGCAGGGGAAAAAATGTCCCAACACATCTGTCCCTATTAATGGTTTTGGAAGCTGGTTGCACTCCCTGACCTATTGTGTTTGCTGGGAATGTCCTGACGAAGACAGGAAATGATGAGTCTGACTCCATGTTCTCAGAAGGCTAATTTATTACTTTCTAATACTATATTATATTAAAGAATACTGTACTGTACTAAAGAATACAGAAAAGATACTTACTAAATGCTAAAAAGCTAATAATGAAAACTCATGACTCTTTCCAGAGTCCTGACACAGCTTGGCCCTGACTGGCCAATGAGTCAAAACAACTCACATCAGAATCCAATCAGGCAATCACCTGTGGTAAACAATCTCCAAACACATTCCACACAAGCACAACACAGGAGAAGCAAATGAGATAAGAATTGTTTTCCTTTTCTCTGAGGCTTCTCAGCTTCCCAGAAGAAAAATCCTGGGCAAAGGGATTTTTTCAGAGGATGTGAATGCTGCACCTGACCTGCCAATGACTGCAAAATTTTGCAGTCCTGTTTTCAGTGGAGGTTTGTAGTGWCTTAAAGGGAACGGTTGAAAGGGTAAACCTTGTGTCAATAGTGGAGCAACATTYCTTAGCTGCCAAAGTCTTGAAGAGATACCTGCTTTGCATCTCGTGAACTGGAGAGACAAAAAGAAATTTCCATAGCAGTTATTAGGAGCAAGTGAGGAACAGCTACAAAGAAGAGGGAGCAGAGGGTATGTTAAATGTGTGTTTTGTAGGATCCAAAGGCAGACAAATTCTGCACATTACCTCGAAGAAGCAATAAAGAAAGTAATTAAGAGCCTGATGCAAATAAACAAAAAAAGCCAGTGATGTTTTGTACTCCTTAATATTTCAAAGGCTCTGAAACCATCCTTACTTTAAGAGTCACATCTGCTCTATTACAGTAAACTCAGTTTAAGGGAGAGATGAAAAATGGACAGACATCACTGGAAGACTTGGTACAGGTAAAAGAGTTTGAAACCAGTGTGGAGTGTTATACAACATACACTAAAAGGAAACTGATCTGAAAAAAATATGACCAAAGGGCTTTTACAATTACCTACAGGTCAAATTCTACCATTCAAAGGCTAGGACAGAGCTGACACCAACACCACAGGAACAAGTGGGGTCTATTCTGTCTTTCTTTGTTTTGCCTTCACTGTGATTCTCTCCTCTTTATGTTTTTCCATTTTCTTTTGAAAATTAAAAAATCTTTCTTTTTAGGGCCTCACCAAGTTGAGGTCCAGGGAAATCCATCTCAAAGCTCCACTCCACAGAAGATCTCCTGACAAAGCCACAGAGTTTGCATGGGAACTGAATCAGGAATGTATAATTTGCATTCACTGCAGTCTAGTAGGTAGCAGTACCTTGAACAGGAGCTCATCCAGACATGGAAACAGCACCTGTCCTGAACTGGTTTGTGATGTTCAATCTCCTGACACATCAATGAAAACTCTGATTGATTGCCAGGAATCTTGTTGAGATCTGTTGTTTTTAGCTCCTTTTGTGAACACAAAACAATATTTGGTATCAGAAATAACAGCATTGYAAAATACAGACAAAAGTATAAACTCACTTGTGTATGTAAAACACCTATGGTGATATTTGGATCCATTCAGGACTGCATTTGCATAACAAAAATTGGAATATTCTCCAGATGCTGAGACAAAATACTTCAAACAAGCCTCTGCTTTTCTCTTCAGGTTTTACAATGATAATTTTAGAACAAAATTCCCAAACAGAGAAAAAAAAAAACCCTGAAGGTCCTAAGCCATCTGTATTAAAGGCAACTTTGTGCAATGTTACTCCAACAAAATTAAATGGGATCAAAATTCAGTACTTTGATGTGAAGGAAAAAGAGCCAACATCCTAACAAAATCCCAGTTCCTAACAGGAGATTATAACCAATGGTATGTCAATTATGTTTTCTTAGCAAAATACAAATTATTTATGTTTCTATGCATATTTTATAGCATTTTTCCCAACACAGTAGGGGAAGATGAAACCATAATCACAAAGTAGTGGTCTCTGCATAAAGTAAACAAACAGAAATGAATGCTGATTATTAACCAAATGTCTCTCATGAAACCAAAACCTCTGCTGGCAGCATTCTCCCTCCAAACAGTGGCAGATGCTAAATTTGTCAGTATCAAAAGACTGAAATCATTACTGATTATTTCAAAAGTTTTAATTTCTTTGCATCTGTATCGGATTTTAAACTCACACGACAATGACACAGCCACATGATATCCRGTACTAATACAGCTGCTTGCAAGAATGAGTCCCAAGCTGATCCACTGCATCCCAGCTGAATCCTCCTGCATAAATTGGGAAGTGATTAATTTCTTTGTTGAAATTCAAGCAGAGAGAGGTACAAGGAAGCTGTTTTCCCATGGGAACACTGTTACACTGCAGGGTTTGATTTTTTAAAAATAACTAGTCATGAAACTTCACAATTTTTCAGCATCTTGGATGCAGAACATCTCAAAGCCAGCAGACTGACACTGAGGAGCTGCATCTACAATTTTACACTGTTTCAACAAGTTTTTTCCCCCTTTCATTTTGCATGGTAAGATATATCTGACAAAGTCACTCTTATTAAGTTCTGTAGTTCTGCAGTTCAAATACAAATATTTTCAGATCTTCATTCACTTAGTTAAAAAAATCCTTACCTGGCATTCCTTTCTTGTGTCTTCAGACTTAAACTCAGATGCTTTCCGTGTCTCCTAACTGTGAAGCTGCATCTAGAACCAAACAGAAATTTAAAATTTTTAAAAAGTTATTTTTCCTTAATTGATCCCTTACAAACACATGCACAAATAATGTATATTCAATACTTGTTTAGAAGTATACAGTAAATATGATTACATATAATTAGTTACATGTAGTTAGATGCCATATGTAGATCAAATTCAAGGTAGCATTACTAAGTTTTGCAAAATGAAACCAAACTCTTATTCTCACACAACTTGAGGAAAAACAGCATGTGAAGTCCTAGTTTTTCTATACAACCAATTATATAAAAATACCACTGYTTTAATCAGCTTTTCTCTAGTACAYCCGCACTGAAATTTACTTCCTTGCAGCATTTATGTGGAATGTAAATGTAAAATGTAATTCCATGGAAACAACTGGGTTTTGTTACCAGCTACTTGGAGGTTAATTAGTAAAGTAAAACTGTGACTGTATAAACTGTAAAAATATCYGATGGCAAATACTTTAAAAAATCCAGTAAGGAAAAAGTTGCCTGAATTCGGAATGTGGGTTATTGCTGCTTAAAAATAAAATTTTTGCTTTCATATCAARTAAGTTCAGCTCAGAACATAATTATTTATACAAAAAAGCACTTTGTACTCCGTATTATGATGAGAAATTTTACATTTGTTCAGTAGCATAACTATTTTCAAATAAAAACTGTCTTCAAAAGGCCTCAAAAATAAGCACAYCACAGACTTTGTATTCTTCCAACTAGAGTAGGAAATGCTATTGCCTGGAAAATGTCAGGATCAATCCAGTGTATTCCTCACAGGCTCTTAACTCACCAGTGAGGATCACACATGTTACAGAGGGACAACTCAACTCTGGTATGAGCCTGAAACTTTAAAATTATACCACTCCCACACAGGAAAAGAATACTGCCCAAGAGCTCACATTATCAATTTGAATTAATTATAGAAAATAATCTTTCAGCAGCTGAGAACATTTAAAATTACACCTGACACATTCATATTTCATTTACTTCTATGACAGAATGACTGTCACCTGTTAGGTTGGTGTGGGAAGTGCTGAGAGAAAAAGTAAGTTTCAGGGCAAGTCCCAAATTACAAAACTTAGCCTATTTACTTACACCRTGTGACACATTCCATTCCAATCAAACCCCCAAAAAGCAAAGAAATACAAAATGCCCAACAGGCTCGTGCTCTGCCTTCTCATTTTATCTCCCTTTGAAAAGCAACTCTTGACCTTGTTAGTTAAGACTTGGCTTTCCACTGGTTGCCTGARGTGAAGTTATGAACTTAGAAATCTGAATGAAAAATTCCTCAAGCTACAGCTTAAAACCCATTGGCACAATTACAGTTTAKGTATATGTCACAGGCATATTTTATGGAAAATCCTTTCATTAGGATGTCTTCTCCTGAGAAGCTGAGAGGCCTCAGAAAYGAAAYRTAAACAATAATTATCTGCTGCTGTGGRATGCAACAGGTGCATCTTKGATTGGTCTCATGTGGTTGTTTTTAATTAATGGCCAATCACAGTCCASCTGTCTCAGACTCTSTGGTCAGTCACARGATTTTATTATCATTCCATTCCTTTCTATTCCTTGCTAGCCTTCTGATGAAATCCTTTCTTCTATTCTTTTAGTATAGCTTTAATATWTMATTTTATTKTAGTATAATATATAAAATAAAAAATTAAATCAGCCTTCTGAAACATGGAGTCAAGATTCTCATCTCTTCCCTCGTCCTGGGRCCCCTGCRAACACCACCACATACATATGTTAAGCAATTCTTGTATTTAATTCATTTTATCAGTAACAAGAACATGCAGAGATAAAATCTTATCCACAGCTTTTCTTCTTAGCTCATCAGCTTCACCCAGGATCAATTTTCATTAACTGCACAGCCAGAAATGACAGTGCATGRGGAAAACCTGCTCAAAGGCTTTCCATGATCATTGCTGGGCCTCATGTCAACAAGCTTAAAAGACAGAAATCTGACTGTAAGCACTGGTGTAGATGATGACTCACTGATGAYTATTTTATTAGTTTTAGTGATTCYAATTTCAATTTCTGGCTGTCCCACRCTGGGATGGCACCACACAGGCCACCAAAGCCAGCCCATGCATTCAGCTGTCATTGGATTACACAACTTGGAAGCACACCCTGCCACCCAGCAGGATGAAGTGGGTGGCAGGGCCTTCCCTTGGAGCGTGTCCTTGGCACCCAGCATTGAATCCCTCCTTCCACCCAGTGCTGGGGACACGGCCCCGCTGTCCCTGCTGCTGTGACAGATTGCCCAGCACAGCCTTTGTGGGGAGCAGGGTTATTTACTGCAGATGTTACCACTGTCCTGAGCTGCTGTGAAGCCTCTCTCTGCACTGTCAGCGAGTGCCACATTGCACCCCAGAGGCAGCACAGGGGCTCCACACTCTCCTCACTAATTAATTGGTTATGACAACCAGCGCTATGGGCAGGTACTACCTTCCTCACTTTTTTTTCTTAACCATTCTGGGTTCTTTTGACACATTTAGTTTTCCAGTGTTTTCAGGTTCATTGTCACTAATTATACAGCCCAGAGACAGCCCATGGATTCAYATAAATTATCTGAGAAATCTCAAGACCTTTTAACCTAATCTTAAAGCCTGAATCCTCCAGTGTTATAACTGGTAACACAACAGTCTTCATTACAGAGAGGAACTGCCACAGGGAAAAAAGCAAATTACTTTGGGTAGCTGGGTTTGACACAGTAGAAAACTTCATTTTCTTCACAAGCTTTTTTAATTGTTTCAGTTTGAGAGGGATAATTTTAGGCACTTTATTGCAAAGGGATAATAACTGCAATTGCATAGGAGTATAACCAAAGGGCCTCTTTTAATCTTGTTTCATGCTGTGTGTTTTTGTTCATGGAGTACATAGTACATACTCAGTAAATACTAGATATTTTGGTTAGAGCTCTCTGAAAAATAAGCTTTCCAGGGTATGAGCTATTTTCACAGAATCACAGAATGTTCTAAGGTGGAAAAGACCTTTGAGATCATCAAGTCCAACCTATGACCTAACACCACCTCATCAACCAAACCATAGCACTGAGTGCCACATCCAGTCTTTTTTTAAACACCTCCAGTGATGGTGACTCCACCACCTCCCTGGGCAGAATATTCCAATACCTAATCACTCTTCCAGTGAGGAATTTTTTTCTAACCTAAACTTCCCCTGGAGCAGCTTAAGACCATGTCTTCTTGTTCTGTCCATTGCTGCCTGGAGAGAGAGACCAACCCCCACCTGGCTGCAGCCACCTTTCAGGGAGTTGTAGAGAGTGATAAGGTCACCCCTGAGTCTCCTTTTCTCCAGGCTAAACACCCCCAGCTCCCTCAGTCCCTGCTCACAGGGCTTGTGTTCCCAGCCCCTCTCCAGCCTCGTTGCCTCCTCTGGACGCGCTCAAGCGCCTCAAGGTCCTTCCCAAACTGAGGGGCCAGAACTGGACACAGCACTCMAGGTGTGGCCCCACCAGTGCCCAGTGCAGGGGAGGAGTGACCTCCCTGCTCCTGCTGGCTGCACTGTTCCTGACACAGGCCAGGATGCCCTTGGCCTTCTTGGCCACCAGGGCACACTGCTGGCTCATGTTCATGCCAGCCAGTACCCCCAGGTCCCTTTCTGCCTGGGCACTGTCCAGCCACTCTGTCACCAGCCTGTAACACTGCAGGGAGTTACTGCGGTCAAAATGCAGGACTTGGCACTTGGACTTATTAAACTCCATCCCATTGGACTCTGCCCATCCATCCAACCAATCCAGGTCTCTCTGCAGAGCTCTCCTACCTTCCAACAGATTGACACACACTCCCAGCTTGGTGTCATCTGCAAATTTACTAATGAAAGACACAATCCCCTCATCCATGTCATCAATAAAAATATTGAACAGAACTGGCCCCAGCACAGAGCCCTGAGGGACACCCCTGGTGACTGGCCCCAGCTGGATGCAGCACCATTCACCACCACTCTCTGGGCCCGGCCATGCAGCCAGTTCCTAACCCAGCACAGAGTGCTCCTGTCCAAGCCCTGGGCTGTGCCAGCTTTTCCAGGAGTGTGCTGTGGGAGACAGGGTCAGAGACCTTGCTGAAGTCCAGGTACACAACATCCACAGCCTTTCTGCATCCACCAGGTGGGTCACCTGGTCATAAAAGGAGACAAGGTCAGTCAGGTGGGACCTGTTCCTCCTAATTCCATGATGGCTGGGTCTGACACCCTGGCCAACCTGCAGGTGCTGTGTGATGGCACTCAGGATGATCTGTTCCATAATCTTGCTGGGCACCGAGGTCAGGCTGACAGGCCTGGAGTTTCCCAGATCCTCCTTCCCACCCTTTTTGTAGATGGGTGTCACATTGGCCAGCTTGCATTCATCTGGAACCTCACCAGTRAGCCAGGACTGTTGGTAAATGATGGAGAGTGGCTTTGCAGGCTCATCTGCCAGCTCCCTCATCACCCTGGGATGGATCCCCTCTGGTCCCATAGATTTGTGAGCATCTAAGTGGCTCAGCAGGTCTCTGCCTCCTCCTCCTGGATAACAGAAGGACCATTCTGCTCCCTGACACCATCTACCAGCCCAGGAGGACAGCTGTCCTGAGGATAACATGTCTTAATGTTGAAAACTGAGGGAAAGAAGGTGTTAAGTACCTCYGCCTTTTCCTCATCTTTAGTTACTAAATTCCTTCCCACATCTTAGAGAGAATGGGGGTTGTCCTTGCCTTCCTCTTGCCATTAACRTTTTTATAAAAATATTTTTTATTGTCCTTCACAGAAGTRGCCAGATTGAGTTCTAATTGGAGTTTTGCTTCTCTAATTTTTTTCCTACATGACCTAGCAACTCCCTTAAGCATTTCCTGAGATACCTGACTCTCCTTYCAAAGGTGGTACATCCTCTTTYTTTTCTCCTTAGTTCCTTCAAAAGCTTCTTGCCCATCCAGACCAGTTGTTTTCCTCGTTGGCTCATCTTTTGACACACAGGGACAGTCTGTTCCTGTGCCTTAAAGAATTCTGTTTTGAAGCACATCCATCCTTCCWGGACCCCTTTGTTTTTAAGGGCTGCTTTCCAAGGAGTGCTCAAAATAAGTCTCTTGAATAGGCCAAAGTCTGCTCTCTGGAAGTCTAGTGTGGAAATTTTGTTGATGCCCTTCCTTGCTTCACCAAATATTGAGAACTCTATAATTTCATGATCACTGTGCCCCAGAGGGCCTCCAACCACCACATCTCCCACCAGCCCATCTCTTTGCAAACAGCAGGTCTAGCATGGTCCCTCCCCTGGCAGGCTTGCTCACCAGCTGTCACAAGAAGTTGTCCTCCACACACTCTAAGAACCTCCTGGATGGCCTCTTCTCTGCTGTGTTGTGTTCCCAGATGTCTGGTAGGTTAAAATCACCTACAAGAACAAGGGCTGGTGATSCTGAAACATTCTCCAGCTGCTTACAGAATGAGTTTTCCATCTCCTCTTCCATGCTGGGTGGATGATAACAGTAATAGACTCCCAGAAGAATGCCAGCCTTGTTGGCCTTCCCCCTGATTCTTACCCATAGGTACTTGACTCTATCATCATTAATCTCAATTTCCATGGTGTCAAGAGCCTCCCTAACACAAAGAACCTCTCCTTCACCTCTTCCCCCTCTCTTGTCTCTCCTGAAGAGCTTGTAGCCCSCAGTGCAGCACTCCAGCCATGTGAGTCATCCCACCACGTTTCTGTGATGGCAACTACATCACAGCTCTGCTGCTGCACCATGGCCTCCAGCTCTTCTTGTTTGTYACCCATGCTGCATGCATCAGTGTACATGCACCTCAGCTGGGCTGCTGACTTCACCCCTGACTCTGGCTTACCAYCCTTGGGCCTGCTTCCAGACAGCCCAGCTGCATCCCCTTCCCCCTTCAAACCTACTTCAAAGCCCTCTCAATCAGCCCTTGATAGATAGATGGAGCCCATCYGGCTCTAGCAGGCCAGGTGCTGTGAAAGTTGCCCCACGATCAAAGAACCCAAAATTCTGCTGATGACACCAACCCTTGAGCCACTCGTTGATAATGTGGGTTCTCCTGTTCCTTTCATCATTATCCCTGCCACCAAAGGGACTGAGCAGAACACCACCTGTGCACCTGCCCTGTCAACCACTTGACCCAGTGCCCTCAAGTCCCTTTTAATTGTCCTGACACTCCTCTTTCCAATCTCATCACTTCCAGCCTGGAGTATCAGCAGTGGGTAATAATCAGAGGGCTGAATCAGCCCAGGCAGTCTCTCAGGGATATCCCATACCCAGGCCCCAGGGAGGCAGCAGACCTCCCTGTGGGATGGGTCCTGTCAACATACAGAGCCCTCTGTGCCCCTCAGAAGGGAGTCTCCCACTATGACTGCCCTGCTTTTCTTTTTAGTGTCACAGGCACTGATCCATCTGACAGATGAAGTGTAATTGGGAGGCTCACTGGGCAGATCACTTTCTTCTACATCATCTGGCTGACTGTCTGGATCCAGGGCCTCAGACCTATTCTGAAGTGGCACCTGCGTGGGTGATGGGGGCAGGAGGAATTTTTATTACCTCCTTGAGTAGGGAGCCATTTCCAATCCCCTTCATCCACCAGGTGTCTTCCTTCTGCCTGATGGTAGGAGACAGAGGAGTCCYCTGACTCCTGGTGGGCTTCTCTCAGGGATGGAAGGGTGAAACTCCACCAGTCTATTTCCCTTTCACTTTCCCTGATACTCCTTAGTCTTTCTACTTCCTCCTTTAGCTTTCTCATTCATTCATGAACATGAGCAAAAGCAAAACAAGCCCCACTCTTCAGCAAGCCCTGMCTGGCTTCCATAACCTGAGGAAAAAGCAGGACCCAAACAGAACAAAAAATGCTCCACAATCCCTCTTTTGGAAATAAGAGATCAYCAAATTGAAGGCAGCTGCCCAAGGCACTCCCAGCTCATAACCAAATTATTCTTGGAATTGTAGGGAATAATGCAATTACAGAGAACCCAATCAAAACACCTTAGCTCAAAAACTATGGACTGTAGCTCAGACTGCACTGAAAACCAAGAGACTTTTACCTAATTTGGATGCTGCTCAAAATCATATGGGCTTKCCAGACCATGTGTCAGAATATCCCATCATCTTGAGCAGCTCAGCCAAATTTCTTTGCCTTCCTACCCAAGAGCAGCAACAGCACTTCCCCTTTTGCTGTTCCCCTCATTTTGTGCTTAGAGGTTTTTCTCAAATCAGCTGTTTCAAACCTACTGCTCCCAGTGAGTGTTGACAGCACCTTCTTATGTGACAAAAGCAAATGCTCTCTCCTCTTTTAGATTTAACTCAAATCCAAATTGCTCTGSAACTTCTCTTTATATTATCAAGGCTCACAAAGCCCTCCCTTCCCTGAGCTGCCATCTTTGGCTTTACTCTTAGAGTTTCATTTCTCAGAGGAAGGAGAGGAAGTTTTTACACTGCAGTGCATCACGACAATAACATAATCCAAACACTATTATAATATTAATAATCTGCATGTAACACAGATGTTAATATAAAATAGATGCAGCATGTAACTAATTTTTCCAGATTCTATAGATCTGTGATCATGCTAATCTGTTTCACATGAAGGACTCATCCCTTTATTTTTAGATGAAAGCAAATGTCTGTGATTAGAAACAGAAAAACCAACTTAGGCAGACAAATACTGACATATATTCATGAGACTCTAAAGCCTGAAAAAGGCTTGGAAAAATTCTCCAACTGAAGTGCTACTGAAATATTCTGTAACACCTGATTAATTTTTATGTCTCTCTTTCCAGATATATTTATATCCATTAATGAAATTTAATCCTAAAAGGAGCTGGCAACCAAAACCACTACAACAGTTTTGACATTGAAATATAAATGTCCCCTACACCTCCCTGTAATTTAGAAATGAGATTTAAATTGCAGATATGTTTTTCATAATAATGGTCTCTTGTCTCCTACAGATATTTTTGCCATTGTTAAAAACTGAACTAAAGAATCCCAGAAGATGCTCCCACATGTAATTGCCATCTTCAAAATGATAAACAAACACTAGAAACATATATTCCATTTTAGACCATTTTTTGATACATAAATTTAGATTACATCTGTTAACAGGAATCTTTTGTCCAGTTTTCCATTTACTAAATATCCACTCACCTCCCCCCTGCAAAAAAAAAAAAAAAAAAAATTGAATAAATAATGTCTTCCTTTATTTATCTGTTCTAAGTAAAAAGATGAGGAAAACAAAACAACAACAAAAAAAGCACTTTATAGTACTGTCAGCATCTATGACATCATTAATTTCAGTTCACCAAACCTAAACCTCATTTCTGACATGCATCTTTCTTTTCTTGAGAGTGAAGGAAACTGCAAAATTTCATTTAGCTSAAAGGGACTGAAGATGCAGCAATGATGCAAGATGAGGCTTTAGGTAGTTGTAACAAAGGAACCAACAATTTAATAATTTTGCTATGTCAAGATATTACAAATAATGGCAGTTAGTCTTTTATGGCTTTGTGTTGTAGCTCCCATGGTGCTGCTGTTGACTGAAGACTTTTCAGGTACAGCTCAATGTCATTCAGCAATCATAAGCCTGGACACTTTTGCACTGAGTTGTCAAATCTACAKAAGTCAGTCTCTCTGAGAAAAGAGCCCACTTACTATTGGTGAAAGTATGTTTAATAGAAAAGATAATTAAAATTCTATTTTGGAAAGCTTTCCTCTTTACTCAAGACACATAATCTTAATTCATAAAATCAAATGCCCACGGCCAAAGCAGCACTGTGCCAAAGACACAGTACTGGTCCTAACACWCCAGGTATTCTGAAAGCAATTTATACCTCAGGAAAGGTGCAACATCTCTGGTTGCTTCAAAACTCTACCCTCCAAACCTCAGTGTTGCTTTTTCTGATCCAACTGACCCAATGATCTCCTAACAGCCAGGATAAAYGAATTCAATATCCCACTGGATATTTACCTGGACCTGTGCTTCCTGCTGCTATCAGCAGCTGACAAAAGGGGACAATCCCCTGGGATCTGGCAMAGTGAGGAGCAGTTCATGATGGCTTTTACCATCTTTCTGTTAGCTTAGGYCAGTCCTTCAGCCCAGCCTCTCACTTCTGTTCCAGCCCCTGCATGAAGGAGAATACAGCAGCAGCAGCATAAAGGAATTCAAGAAACATTTCATGTAGATAGAGAAGTATTCCCAGTGTGAGAAGCACACCTGCAAAGCTTTCTTGAGAAGGTACAATTGTGCCAGCTCTGGCACAGGGGGCAGACCCACAGTGTGGCGGCAGTGCTGGCACAAAAGGAAGCATAAGAAGGTTGCTAACACTTATTTTCCAGCCCTTTGAGCAAGGCAGATTMTGTCTGCTGGGAGGAATTAATCAGACCTGCCATTCCCATTGCTCTGGTGTGGGCAGCACCACCCTGAACCAGCCAGACACTGCAGAACTTCTCAGAGCTAACAACAGAAACAGCTGGAGCTGAAGCAGCAGCTTCCAAGGACACTGTTCAGAGGGTACCAGAAAGATGTAAGGCGTGTTTAAAGTTGTGGTAAGATGAAAAATGGGATTTTGGGTTTATAAACAAAGTCTTAGACAACTTCTGGAAAAACAGAAAGACTTGGTTGAAGACAGGTCTTCTCTATGGAGGGGTTTGAAGACAATCTACATTTCAAGAGAAGAGGTTCTTGCAAAAACCTCTTGGAGATAACGGGCAAACACTACTTGCTGGGCTATGTTTTCTAGATAATTTTTTTCCTGGTAGACACTGACTCACTGAAATGCATACCTCATTATTCCGTCTCCTTTTACTAACTTCTTTACCAGATACTTAATGAAAAGAAATCCGTGACAATTGCATCGTGACTTCAACCACCCCTATCATTTCTTGAAAGTCAGTTTCTCAGACAATGAAAAAAACCAACATAAAAAAGAAAGAGAAAAATAACACAGTTCCCWTGGTCTGTTAGGAGCCAGAAAACAAGTTCAGCTTTGTCAGGAAATCCCATCAGGGCTTTCCAGAGAGCTGCATGGGATTACATTTTCAAAAGGATTGAAAAGATTTAGGAGCATGTCCCACTGTTAAAAGTGATTTAAACTAAAACCTTAAGCACTATTGCATGCCCTGCTTCATGCTCTGTCTTGTCCAGCCCAGTGAGGGCTGRGGTTCTTGCACAGCTCCTGACACATCCAGGTGCAAGGTGCAGGAACTCAGTTTCTGGAGCTTTAGGATGGAGGTGACTGGCCCTGAGCAGGAAGAGCAGAGGGAACAGGAACCTTTCCTGGCCACACTGGTGGGGCAGGATTGTCCTCCCAGGCTGGGCTGGGAATAGAGCAGCTCCCCTTCATGRCTCAGCTTCAAAGCAGAACTTCAAGGGAACTGCACCTTCTGTGCTGCCAACCCCTTCAGCAGAGGCCACCTGTCACAGGTCACCACATGCCCAGCCCCAGACACTCCCAAAAGCAGATGCCTTGACAGTGGCTTGCAGGCTCCCTGTGCCACATCCCTTTCTCYTGCTCTGTGATTTCTTTCTTGCTCTAGTGAGAAGGCTTTTCAGGAGAGAGGCAAGGCACACAAAATACTTATGAAAGTAATTGAAAGTGTTTTATTCCATTTGCACTTTTACAACAGAAAAACTATTTTAAAAAATTCACACCTACCATGGTATGCTTGACCTAAATTCTTCAGTGCTGTTCCTTCATTTTGTGAGACTAGAAATAAGTCCTAAATGTGTAAAATTTTGAACATGAAATGTAAAAATTGATGAACCTATTAATGAACTACAGTGTTCACTTTAAATTGATGGATTTTCTGGTGCTTTGTTTTTTATTGACAATAAATTACCATTCTGTGTCATGTAAGAACTTGTGAACTTTCACATGGGATAGGTAGGAGTGCAATTTTGGCCTAACAGTYAAATTAGGTAGATGGTTCTGCTAAAATATTTTGCATTAAAGGAGCTTTTAATTTAGGATTTGTATAGAACCATAATTTAAAAAATGCAAATAAGTGATTGGATGCCCTCCAGCTCTCAGCTGCTAGATAAATCAAATAAATTTGGTCTAAACAAACTCCGAACTCCTGATAAATGCCCTGTAATCAACCACAAATCAGGTGTCAAATGGGAGTGAATGCACTGATATAACCTGGTTGCTTTTTCAGCATACCTGAAAAAGATAAATAAAACACAAGCCAAGCCATTAAGCACACGTAYGTGGCCCACAAGCAGATTTTAGCAATAAGTTCTACCTACTCAAGCTTTTTGTTGGATCAAGACTTCACATTTTACCCATCCAAGCTCCATTCCAGTTAAGAGAAATGTCTGAATTATGGGCTGAGTAAGAAATTAATATGGACCCTGACTTCTGGCCAGACATTGGTACCACACAATTTCTTTGCCATTGCAATTCTAATCTGCTGTGCTATCTGCTGTTTGAAGCTCATCTCACTACAAGTTTCCTAGGAAACAAATTTAGGCTCACACATACATTAAAGAGAAGGGCACCTCAGGTAAGTTTGGTTTCAGATGATAGAATAGCCCTGCCCCTCAGTTTGCTTACATTCACCAAACCTGACACTGAAAATGGTCCAGAGCTCAGGGGAAAGACTGAAAGGTCTGTGCTGCACCTTCTTTGTTCACTGCACACTTCTGTCTCTGTTCAGAAASGTGAACCTTATTGCTTCTGAAAGTATGTTTTCTTTTTCCTGAGCTTTAAGTGGATGCCAGTTATGACAAAACCTGCCAGGGTTGCTGCTGTGCCAGAAACCAGGTAGGCAATTCCCAGGAATGGGTTACTTCCACCGCTCCACGCCACGGTTGAAAGAATCACATGCTTCCTCCCCTTGAATCTGGTAACAGGGAAATCTGAGAGAAGGATGTTAAGATKTCACTAACAAAGTGTACGTTAAATGCTCAAAAAGCTTTCCAAGGCATAAAGAGTTTTGAGGCCTGCATTTGCTGCCAAAACTCCTTGAACTCATTGGTGATGTTTCTGCTATTCTGGATCCAAAAACCCAGCTGGTCTTTGGGAGGTGATGGGCAGCTGGTGGTAAGAAACCCAGTTATTTTAGATACAGTGTTTGTGTGCATGTGGAAATACTTCCTTTTTCAAAACACTGTAAATTTCAGATTCWTTATTTATAGGACTGCTACTGCAGTAATTTGCTATGAAAGCTCAGTTGAAAATGGGCCTTTTGGGAAGCTTATCATGATACTCCACATAGTCTCTGTGAGGGTAAGAGCTCAGCTCTACCTAATATGTTGTAGCCAGAGTGTTATATGAGTTACCTTTCATGTCTCCCATGGAAACTTTCAGAACAGAACCATGACAGAACATTTACAACCACATTCCTGTCAGCTGAGAAAGAAGAGAAATTTATGGTCATGTTGACACAACTCCTGCTGACAAAAGGAGTGCTTTAGTCAGCAGAGTCCCCACTGCTGGCTCTGAGGGGGCAGATCACCAGCACAAAAGCTCCTGTCAGTCACGACATGGCCCAATCCCTCGAGGCTCTCCTGACACAGGGGTGCTCTGCACGGCTTCTTTGCCAGTTGCCCACACAAATCCTATTCACCTCCATGTCACTGYAACTCTCTGGGAGCCTTAGGGAATGTGAAAGGATACTGTAGGAAATCTGGAAGGTGTAATTCCCTGCTGGCAGGCCCTCTGCGAAGCGCCGAACGCGCCTGAGGCGCCGGTAGAGATTCCGGAACGTGGCAAAGGCCGACACTCGCATCCAGACAATGAAGTCATCGTTCACATAACCATTGTTCCTCTCATCTTCCTCGTCTAACAGATACGCTGGCTTCTGCCAGTAAGGAGGTCTGGCTGTCCCTGGTCACAAAGAGACAAAGCAGGAAAGACACTGTCAGTAAAAACTGTGGTTGCTGAGATTCTGGGCCTCACACAACCAACACGGGATAYGAGCTGTGGAAGAGACTTAAGACTGTCCAAAATTATATATATGCCAGCTAACAGCATCTCCAAGCATGTCCACTCACCTCAAACATGAATTGACAGTTTAACAGTAGCCAGGGGCTGCTACACATTAGAACCTTCAATGCTACACACTAGAACCTTCTCCTTCAAAGGAGAAACAAAGTGACTTGCACAAGTGAAAATACTGTTTATTCTGGATTCTCGTCTCTTCAGCAAGCAATATGTTCTCTATAATGAGGGCCTTGCCTTYATTTTTACACATTAATATATTCCTGTACAACCAGAAAAGCACCTTTTGTAGCCTAATGGCGCAGCCTACGACATTTAGAAYCTGTTCCATGAAAATGACTTAGATATTTAGCTCTTGCATATTGCACCCAGCTCAGCACTGCCCTGATCCACAACAGGCAGCTTTTAGCCCCAGTTCGATAGAGATCAACCATAACAAGGAAACAGCCCTAGGAAACAAGTCTGAAAGAACTAGTGACAAAAGCAGCCTCTCCTGACTCACAACTGCCCAAGAATCTGCACAGGCATGAAGCAAAGATGGGATGTGCAATTTTTCTCCACAGATGTTTTCAATAGGAAAAAGAAAAAAAGCAAGTGCTTCCTTGCTTTCTCTGGACAGATTAGGCATTACAAGAAAGTATAAAGAAGGGTGTTGATGTGGGCTAACTTCAGTCTTCCAAAACCGTTTTTTCTCAATTTCTATGATCACTGACTAAAAAAGTTAAAAGGCGGTATTTTGGCTAAATGTGCCTTCTGCTATCAGTCACCCTCTAAACCCTGCTTCTTCAACTTGCTTTTCTTGCTATTTCTCCCAAAGGTGATTTTTCTGAGAATGGGAGACATAGGGAGGCCATTGAAAGAYAAGGACCACCAGCAGAACCATTCTTACCTGCAAATGCAGAAGAGAGATTGTATGACTCAGGATTGCGAAATTTCACATTTTTATCTGTCCACCAACTGTTTCCAGTCTTCAGCAGGGGCACTTGAATCATAGATGAGTTATAATTGTAAAACAGATCAATTGTATCTGCAGGGAACACAAAAAGCAACATCTGTGAGTCAAAGACAGTCATCCTAATTGCCAGCATGACTAACAAAAAAATGGCACATTGAAGCATCTTCCAAGTGGATAGAAAACCTGAACATCCTGGGCCTGTATAGAGCACTGCACAYTTCACAAGAAGAACTAAGGTATCAGAGTCTTAGAACTACTGAAGGTTTAAAGACTGAACATTTCCTACCAATCCCTGGGTATGTTGTGCATGCTTCTCATGTCCATCAACTCCTGTGGGACCAYCTTCTTTGCAAATCTCTTTCTGAACTCTCTAGCTAGTTACAGAAGTTACTGTCCTAGCTAATTTCCCCTGGAATTTCTTTGACAGGTGTCCCAAAACTTTGCTATACATGGTGTGTTTTCAGGGACTAGGTTAGAGATAAAAGCACRATCAAGGGAATCCAGTCCTTTGGAAATAAAAATTTGCTTTTTTATGAGTTTTATGCCAGTTAGAGCTTGCTTACCAATTTGGACACAAACACTTTCTTCAATCAAAAACCATTTAGTTAAAATTGTGCCTAACCATGCCATCCAGTTCCAGTAGGTGAACAGCACTTGTTTTTATCWATTACTATTTTCCTACATAGATTAGTTTAACATAAGGCAAAAACATGATAGGATGCATTAACAGCTCTGTAAACCCCTAGGCAGCCAATGGGATGATGGGCAGGGACAATCAGACGATACAGATGGGGAGGGGTTGCCTTTTAGGAGGCATGAAAAGCACAACTCAGCTGCGTAAGTATCAATGAAAACATACTTTGTTTTGTTTTGTTTCCTTCTACAAAACCTGTGTTCACACAGCTCCTTAAAGCTCTTCTGGGAAATGATCATTCTGTGGCCCATCACATCCCCAGCCATTTGTCACCACTTCTTTAACAGGAATTGCAATGCTCTGAGCTCTGCCTGCTCAGTTTCTTTCTTGACTCTTTTCACATGCTCCAGAACAGTGTGGGCTGCACACAGCTGGGCTCTGCTGGCCTGGGCTGMGCCCAGCCCAGTAAATCCCACTTCCAGCAGCAGGTGGGTAAGCAGGCAGATGAAAATCAAACAGATCTAGAAGTTACTGAATGSAACTGGCTTTCACAAGTCCCCTGGTGCGGGTGGTGCAGCTGCTTGGAAAGAGCTGCTGCCTTCTCAAAGCCTGCTGCATGGAACAGGTTAAAAAAAGAGTGAGAGCAAGGAGTGGTAGAAACTGGAAGACAAAAAAGATGGGGTAGTAGAGAAAAGTCTGTAGTTTTTTTGTTGCTCTTCCTTCCAAAGATACATTCTGAAATCTCYCAAGTTTATTCAGAAACAGATTATGCCCACTATACTACTACAAAGATGAAATCCAGGATCAAATTAAGACCATGTATGCTTCCAGCATTCTAGAACAAAAATGAAACTGGGCAGATCCAAAGATCCAAAGTAAAGTGGAGAATGTGGAGAGTCCCTCCTTCTAAGCACATGATTGTGAGAAGGCAGAATCTGGGCTCTCCCATCACTGTATAAGAATGTGCTTTTTAGCACATTTTATGGAGAAAAGACTCTTTTTCCCACATGGAAGTATGGGGAGATCAAAGTGTTCAAATTGTAGATATCAAGCAAAGGCCTCCATGCTAAAGTAAGCAGATGTTTAAGTAGCYGTGATCCTATGAGAAGTTTGAACAGAGAAGGAGAGAAGAGTGATGAAGATCCTGTGCTCCCAGGAAGAAGATAATTTCAGATACAGATAATGAGAACCTTYGCCTTTAAATAGCTCATCTTTAAAACAGTACCCCATAAGTTGACATAGCCCATAAACACAGCTGTGGCAAAAGCTTGTGGAAAATGRGAGGGATCTCACAATTGCAGATTTCCCTGGGCAGCTGCTATTTGTAGAAATTGAGAGCCATGAGAGAACTGTTTTCTTGTAGAGAAGTCTCCATAACATTAACAAGAGAGACTTCTCTCCCTAAGTGAACTGAAGAAAGACTATCCTAGCCAAGAAATCTCAAATTAGCAAACCAAAACCATGACACCCTCCTTCTAARAACGTGATTGGGAAGGCAGAATCTGGGCTCTCCCATGACTCCCATGACTGTACAGGAATGTGCTTTTAACAAGGAGGTACATGAAATCTGTTGTATCCTTGTTTCAAGAGGGCCTAAATTCCTCACTCCTGCTGTACACTCACATGGAAGAGGGCMTTAGAAAATGAGAAATCTCCCTCAGTTTCCAAACAAGGGCCAAGTTACTAAACAGTAGGAAGCAGAGCCTCACATTCACCAGCAGCACCCCAAACAAAGCCTTTTATGGGAGAAAACAGAGGCCTTGCAGACTAATTCGGCCTCCTGCGGTTGCAGGTTTGCCCCCGAGCAGSCTGCTYGAGGTCCGRATGGCTCAGTCCTTTATGGGGACAGACTGCCTGAAAACCCAAGCAGCTCTCAGCCACTGGCAACCTTAGCAAGCATAAGGGATATCAGCTCTTCAGTGATTATCACCTCTCTGTGATTCCAGCTCTTTGCTTGCTAAGGTGCTCCAGGCAGGCAGGCAGACACAAGGAGAGGAGAAGGCAGCTCTGGCATTCCACAGCGATGTCTTTATTGGGTGGTCTGTGAAGGGCTCCAGTGACAGCTCCTCTACCCAGAATAGGCTAAAACAGCCCATTATATAGGGTAAAGGGAGATCAGAARTTGTCCAGTAGCAGGGGTTAAGGAGAAGTGACCTATGGGGTTACAGAGAGATAAGCASGGGTCCRACAGGCGGAAGAGAGGGGCTTCTAGCTATTCACCATGACTTGGCATTTCCTATCTTTAGCCTCTGCCCTCCACGAGGCCCTAGCAGGCTCATGGCCTGCTCCACAGTACCAGGTCTGCCCTGGCCTGGGGTAAGGGAATAGTCTCCAGAGGGAATCAGGAAGGRGCAGAGGAAGGTCCCACGTACCATTGAACATGCTGTTGGCAATGGCCCCGCACGGCGCCATCGGGGTCCCGTTCCTGTAGGTGCTGAAGGGCGCGCAGTAGCTCCTCTGGATCTGCATTCAAGGTCACACAACAATCAGGCACAGACCCGGGGTTTGCTTTTAACTGGTGTCCTCCCATGCCTTCTTCTGAAAAGCCACTGAACAATTAAGTCTCCAGTACCTTTTGGTCACATTAGAGAGACATCAAATGAATGGGTCTGTAGCTCAGGAACACCTTCCATATCTAGGCACAGAAACTTAAGGACTTCACCAAATTCTGCTGCTGACTTGCAAGCTCCAGGCTACAAAAAACAGGTTTGGGGATCTGCTATTGAAAAATGGCTACAACTGAAAATGTGCCCATGAAGTCTTCACTTATCCTAGAACATCTTATTTTACGTTCTTTTTAATTCTGACCTGGGCTGAATTAGTGCTGGAGAACAGCAGATGTAGTTGGCCAAATTACTGCAGGTCAACAAGGCCAAATCTTGAGGTATGAAGATACAGAACGAAAAACATAAGTCCACCTCAGCTTTACCAMATCTTTCCTACCCCATTTTATAAGAAACTATAAATCTTCAGGTTTCAGCATRGAAACATTTTCAAGTAACTCCAATGAGCTATATATCTGATTGGCACAAATGCCAAAAGCAGTTGCATCTTTATGCAAACAAACAAGCTGACAGGACACCTGAAGAGTTTTAAGAAGCATTTTATAGAAATGAGGAATATGTCTTGAGAGTTGTAAGAAGCATTTTATAGAAAAAACATATTACCATGGCACAATTATGATATATACTGAAAGGACATGTGGACTATGTGTATATTAAGAAATGCTACTTTTAAGCCAAAGAAAATATGCTTTAGATTTGTAGGTAAAAACCTGAATGCCATGATTGCATTCTCCAGTTTCCTTATGCAGGTCTGCTGCAGTTGATGCTGTCCACTTTAGACATCTGAATTGCATACTTAGAATGCTACGTGATCACTTATTTCAGAAGGAACCTTTTTCTGCTCCTTGCCTGCTTCCAAAGCCAGATGGCAAAACTAAAGACTTAGAATAACTTAATTCCCTAGCCCTAGCTAGGGAATAACTCAATTCCCTAGCACAGTTTAAAACACTTCTGGCTAAGAAGACTGACAACACAAGAAGGAAAAGCTTTCTGTATATTTATTTGAAAAAGACAATGTATTTTTAATCAGCACTACAAGGTGCAGGTTTGAGAACTGCAACACAGGACTGATATCTTTTATTTACCCCCCCACCCCCTTCAACCTTCCTCTCTTATTAACTTATTAGGCATAATGGCCCCAACAACCATAAAAGCCATGACCAAACACTGACAATCTGTACTTTATTATTCCCTAGAGCTACTTAAACACTTATGGTTCTCCATGTGGTCAAAGGCACACCTGCTGGAAGTGCTGCTGATYTCACAACAGAAAAAGAAAACTTACATCTACATTTCGGCCCAACAGTTGCGCGTCACTTCTTGATTTCACATACCGACGGTGGTTTTGATAGAAGTTTTGCAGACCATAGTACATAAAAACATTACCCTAGAATCCAAGGATAAATCTCTTCAATAAGGAGAGTTCATGAAGGCAATGAGAAATCTTATTAGTTGCTAAAAAAGAGGGGAGGAGAGTACTCATATTAAAATGTCTGTAACTACACCCTAAGCACTACAGCAGTCATGGGCTAGAATCTAATCTTTACCCAAACTGTAAATTTTTATGTTTTGGCACAAAATTGAACATAATTTAAGTCACCAAACAAAACCTAAAATAAAAATGCCTGATMATTATTTTACTCAAGATGGCATGGCTGGCCATGAACTTGCAATGATTATGAATCATATTGCAGAGACAGACAATCATTTTCCAGTAAAGAAGGTGCACAAAAACTTTCACATTAAAAGAAGAATGCTGGGCAGGCAAATCTTGCATTAAGGGTAATTATGCAATTATAAAAAACCCATTACTCAGTTAATGGGTTTTCTCATCTCAAACATCACTGTAATCTGAAGAATTACAAAGTATTTTAACAGCCCTCTCAATACTGAAGAATCCTAAAGTGACTTTAAATTACACTGTCATTTTAAGGGATCATTTATTCACTACTAAGTATAAAATCTCTTTGGCAGAACACGAAGCATTTTAAGAGTCTCAATAACACRACCTGGTAGTTTAAGGAAGGAAATTAAGGATATTTTTTCCAAAAGAAATTTCACAATCACATTGCTAGACTTGAATTATTTCAAGGACCTTGGGGMTTAGCAGCACAACTCTTGTAAAAATTACTACAGGGGTCTACTTAAGTMAAGTGGTCAGAGCTTCAGATTTCCTTCTCACTTGAGAGCTTAGCAGGGCAGCAACAACCAATCCCAGTCCAAGGGCAAGGCTTTGCCTCTGATGCAGAGACAGACAGAGAGAGGTCACCTCCACAATCAAACACCATTTCCTCCACCCCCTTAATCTCCTTGGGCATCTCCCAGCCAAGGGGCCTGGTCTTGAGTATAAATACCAAAATGAACAACAAAGGCAAAAGTATAAAATTTTGAGCATTACATGCTCTGAAAAAGTACAAAGCAAATTTAGTCAGGAGCTTTACAGAACAGAATTACTGTCTTTTATCATTTAGGGATATAAGTAACAGGTGGTACTCAGCAACCTGAGTTGGTTTWTGTACCCACTTACCAATATATCTTCCTTTAGTGTGAAATTAATAGAACAGTGGCATTCCTTATTCCAGTTAGAGGAATTTTCACGGAGCTTTGAACAATTTGAACAATCTGAATAATCTATCTGTCAGAAAAGTGAACAAGCAAACATATTGTAATAAAGAACATGCTCATAGGAAAAGGTTAGTGGTTTAGGTCCAAGGCTTCTCAGAGCTGTCCTCTTCTAAGTGACCCTGGACTGCCAAAAACATTGTTGAAAATGAAGAGGCAGAGTGAGGATTTGGCCTCAATGAACAACCAGAACATTTATCCCTTTTTTAAAGCTGATTTAAAGCCTTTTGGTGACTGTTGCAGAACTTTCACGTCTGCTCCTCAGCAAAGGAGTGCTGARTGAAGAACACTCCTGCACCCTGGCCTGGCTGGCCAGGTAATGCTTGCCAAGTCCCCACACGCATCATGGCCCACCCCACTGAACAGCCTGGGTGTAGCACTCAGTGTTGGCTCCAAACAGGAGTCTATTCACAACACCACAGGTCTGAATAACCTTTTCTGCAGGAGGGATTTAAACATTAGGGCTCCCTGTATTTCAAGATTTTGCCCAGCAAACATGAATGTTCTTATARTGTCAAACACTCTCCAAGGGATTTACTTATTTCCCTTCAAAAACCCAGAAGATAATGACAACATTTTGGCAGTAATTATCACCCATCTTTCAGATATTACCACCCAGTGCTCTGATTTTATTGATGACCGACTGCCTCTGAAGATTTTCACAGGAATACCAGCTGCTGGACACATGTCCAAGGCATAAAGCCATTGCTATCATCTTTATTCAAAAGCAGAAACTCAAAGCCTTTTCTCTCCAAACCTGGCCTGGTTTCTACTTTACAGAATATCRAAGAACACCACTCCCAAACCAACCTGTATTTCTCTGACGCTGTTTGCAGACAGGACAAGGCAGACTCCCACAGTGAGGCAGAATGCCCCTGTCAGAAAGAAGCTGGAGAGCACAGAGGCAATGGTGAGCTGGGGCTTCCAAGCTGGCAGCCTCTGCTGTTTGAATGCACTGTTATCTGGACACCTGGAAGGTTGGGCTTCTCCTTCTCTGGGAAGAACACTTGTCTTGTTTTTCATTTTCTTCTTGATGAGAGAAAGGAGTAATATCCTTGTGCTGGAGAGTGTTTCAGCTAAGATACTGTCTKTATTGTTAGGAGACTGTATTCATTGTTCAAACTTGCACTGTGGTGAGGAATTACTTATTAACTAGATCTCTCTCTTCCTTGTTTTCTGTACTTGTGCCTGGATCCCCATGATCAGCTTGTACCAATCGAGTGATTGTGTACTTTGATCAGGGAGTCCAGTTCCTTCCTCCTGGAAAAGCTTCTTTTTCCTGCTCCACAGCTCATTAGGACTTGTTATGACTTATTCATTTGCAGGGATACTGGCAGCTATACTGGGATTTCTGTGTAATTTCAGATGCATTATTTCCTCTCCCTTCACTTCCATAGCTGCCCAGCTAACAGGCATGGCATACAAGGAAAGGGGTTYTACTCCAGTTGCACTGGATGCCACTGGGGAGGACTGCAGGTGCTGAGACAGCRCTGCACAGAGAACATGGCTTTGGAAGACCAAACCAATTTTCTTAAACCTATTACATTCATTGCTATTGACTGAGATGCAATTAAAGGTTGTAAAAAGGTGTGTGTCCTTTATCATAGAAGGACAACTCATTTTTAAAATATCYAATTTGGATCAATGGCTTTCCAAGATACTGATGATTTCCTCATCTCTATTCATCTTGTTCTCTGAAAAAGAATCTATCCATTCCSTRCTATCTGCAATGACAAARGAATCACCCAGAGATCACCTCATTKTAATTTAAATGGACAAACATATGAATACTTTTTGCACACTTCAACAGTTTAACCAAAATTAAATCTCAGTATAATATACAGATAATTTACCATGTAAGAGCAAAAAGCAGCATTTGGTTAGCTCCAGAACARATAGGTGAAAAATACCTTTTGAACATGTTACTGAAATTCATATAACTTTTTCAAAGACCCTCCAAGAGCAAGTACATTACCACTCTCATGAGAGAAATACATGTCTCATTTGGGACAGCACAGGGAGGGAACAGAAAACTGAGCTGTTCAAAGACCTTCACACCCATATTTGMTCATCTTCAAAGTCTTGTGACATGTAGTAGTACATCTAGCAGGTGAAAAAAGTGTAACTCTGATTTCAGTATGACATTGTTCCTGCAATAAAAATAATACTAGAACTACAAACAAAACTTCTGGGTTTTTATTAAAAGAAAACTCAGAAAAAGTTGCAATGTGCCTTCTGTATTGAGACCTCTGAAAAGTCAAAAGTCAGTTGCAGGCAGGATAATAGTAAAATGCAGCTGCAAATTACTTCCTTGTTGGTAAACTCATTAAAAGAGTCCCAGCTTCACAGATCCATCTCTGCACAGCTTTATAACACTCTTCTCCAGTAGATCAATTGTTTCTTTYTTTATCTGAAGAAAACAAAAATCAAAGAAAGCATTTCTTTCATATTGATAGTGACTGATAATGATACCATTATTTATTCATTCAGGCACCTTACTATGGGACCAGAAATTAAAGAAGAGATTCCTACAGAAGGTCCTCAAGAACATTTGCAGTTTTTAAAAGACCYATCATTTGCCCTGCAGCCCTGAAGTCCCATTTCACATGGCTACAGAAAGGTTGTCATTGGCAGAGTTGATAAAGCACACCACAGCAAAAGGCCCATCCTGGGCTGCAGAATCCCTGCAGAACTTTCCACAYTGGCATAAAGCAGATCAAGGGCAGTGCAAGAGGCACAGCCCTGTCTGTGTCTGAGACACCTGAATGAGAGTGAGCATGAAGGTCAGGTTTGCTGCAGTACTGTGCTGCAGTACAAAGTACTTTGGTTTATGACACTGATATGGCCATAGCTTATGGCTTATCTAAAGATAAAACAAATGTATTACAGAGTAAATACTGACTACATACTTCAGAGGGAACACAAGATTCTTTATCATCATGCTTAGTCCAGAGTTTCCTTACAGCTCCCTCTTACCACTTACAAATCACTTGTTTGCAGGTTTTCTCTCAGGATTGTATTCTTTCATGCCTCCACTTTGCAGAGACATAAATGAGGTAAGAAAGCCCAGCCAGCCTCAATTTCAGACTAGATGTGCTACACAAAGGTGAACAAAGTTGTCATTCTATCACAACTCCATTTCTCACAAACCTTTTATTTTCATGAAGTCTGCAACTTAAACTTAGCATATTTTCAAATTTACCGAAGGCTTGGTGTGTGTATTGTTTGCAGACAATATAGTATTGGGTTTTGCTGAAAGGAAGCTTGTCCTTTGGTCAGATCAAATAGCATACAATCAATTTTTATTTACACCTTTATGCTTTACTTCAATTCCAGTGCGCCAAGACAAAGTCTGATAAACTCATTCACTCCTCCTGTGGTTTCTTTGAGAGCTTTCATCTCCTCCTGTCTCCATTGTTTGGGATGGATGACATGGGAGACACAGGAACAGAGAATGAAAAAGTCCAGCAGCATTAACTAATGAGATGCTGAGGGAGCTGACAGAGCAGTGGATCAGGGCACCATCCCTTGTGTGGATATGATGGCATACAGAACTGCCACGTGGGAAGATCAATGTGTTTTTAAATTAATATATTTATTAGAATATAAATATAATATTATAATAATTAYATTAGAATATTATATATWCCAATATAATATTCTAATATATTATTAGAATATAAATATAATTCTGTGTACATAATTCTCCACTGAATGTCAGGTGACCACCAAAACAGCAAGTACAATGGACATGTGCTTCCAGTTGTTCTTGCTTTCTGGCTTAGACACAATGAAATTCAGCAATGTTGCACCTTAAGTATGCAAAGAAATTATTGATAATTGAGGTTTGCACTGAAAATAGGCCARTATGCTGAGTTTCTAACTTTAAGTGTACAATTTTGCCTCCATAATYAAAATAGGTAGAAGAAATTGGTACATCAAACAGCCAATTCTCTAAACTGTCTTTGCTACTGTATTTCCTCTCTCTGAGAAAACTTAAGAGTATTCATAGCATGTATTTGACATTTTTCTATACAATTAGAAAAGCTGACTAGGACTRTATTCCATATTTGAAGCCCAGAAGTTGCTAGAACATCCCATTGGTTTATATGTGATGTTAAGATGCCTTATCACCAAAACATTATTTTGCTGTTGACATTCCTTATACACAATTTTAAGGAACCTGCCTGATGTCTGCAGTGGGATAAATACCTGCAAAATACTCCACTTATAAAGCCCAAGATGTCAAAAACCTTCCTTTATGATGTGTTCCATGAGCCATSAGCAGTTTGAAGACTTTTCTGTAATTATATATTCACTATTCTGTAATCACACATAAATATCTATTGCTTATCCTAACACAATATATGATGGTCCAGTGCTCTTACTTACCTGGATCTAACTTGAACTAAGCTTTAACTTTTTATGCTAAGACAGCCTTAGGATTCTGCCTTCATAAAATAGGCTTGGAGTCACAACTTTTGGCCTATTTTTCTAGACAGACACACAGAGCTACTATGATGCTGCCTACAGTGAGCTGAAAGGTAGACTTGAGCCCAAAATGAAATAGTGGCAACATAATCTTCGTTTTTTGGAGGTGGATCACCTATGGTCTACTTTATTTATGTTGACTTCAGATGACTTAAAAAATCCACCCCACTGCCATCAACACCTTTTGTACTGCCTGTGATTTTGTACTGTACTGTCTGTGATTTCATGTTTTCTGTTCTTTAAAAAACTTACAGGTAAGTGCAAGCACCATACAAAAAAAGCCTTATGTATTATACAAAAAAAGCCTTATGTATTAGCCACAAGAGGGAGCCTCCTTGCTGCCAAAAAAGCAAAGTCGGGATTTTTTGCTACTTCATTTCTCCAATGTATGCTACTTCACATCTTCAACAATTTTTTTTGTTTGTTTTGTGTATGTGGGGCTGTAAAATGCAGCACATTCGAATACTTAGACAAGTACATAGATGCATTAATGACTGATAATTTGTTTCATTTGTGAAACAGCTTCATGTTTATATGCAAGAGAAGTCCTTTTCCCTGGAGATTCCTTCCATGTATGGGCCTGCTCTAAATGCACAAAACCTCAAGACACTGGGCAGGAAATTGGGAGCTTTCTAACAAGCATTAATGGAGGAAACTGCCTCTTCATCTGGCTAGAAATAGGTTATGCCCCACAACATACTGTAAACACAGCTTGTTACAGCAAGAAATATAAAAGCTGGACTACAGAACAGGAAAGAACTGGGAATTATCTTAGAAGGAGTGCACAAGTGATGGATGGGTCTAAGTTGTTTGTACCCTTCTTCTTGTCAAAAGATACAAAAAAGAAATAAAATACAAGAAATAAAAGAAAAAACCAAGAGTCTGTAGATTTACTCATATGATGTTATCTTGCTCTCAGGTAGAGAAACATAGATGTTTGGCCATAGTTTTGTTTAGTTTTTGAGGAAACTTTTCACTGAATCACAGTATATGCTGAGTTGGAAGGGATACACAAGGATCAAGTCCAAATCCTGGCCCTTCACAGGACACCCCAAGAGTCACACCCTGTGCCTGAGAGCATTGTCCAAACATTTGAACGCTGTCAGGCTTGGTGCTGTGACCACTGCTCTGGGGAGCCTGTTCCAGTGTCCAACCACCCTCTGGATGAAAAAGCTTTTTCCTAATATCCAGCTGAAACCTCACCTGATACAACTTCAGGCCACTCCCACAAGTCCKGTCCCTGCTCACCASAGAGCAGAGATCAGTGCCTGCCCCTCCTGTTCCCCTCACAAGGAATTTGTAACTGCAGTGAGGTCTCCCCTCAGCCTCCTTTTCTCAAGGCTGAACAGCCCAAGTGAGCTCAGCCCCTCCTCACAGGGTTCCCCTTGAGGCCCTTCTCCATCCTCATGACCCTACTTTGGATGCTCCCTACAGCTTTATACCCTCCTTATGTTGTGACCAGAGCTATCCACGATATTCCAGGCRAGGCCAGCCCAGCTCAGASCATAGCAGGACAATCCCCTCCCTTGCTCAGCTGTGATGGTGTCACTGATGCCTCCAGGACAGGGCTAGCTCTCCTGGCTCCAGGGCACTGCTGGCCCAGATTCAACTTGCCATCAACCAGGACCTCCAGGTTCCTTTCCATGGGGCTGCTTTCCAGTATCTCATTCCCTAGTCTGTCTGTACATCCAGGGCTGCCCCATTCCAGGTGCAGAATCCAGCACTTCCCTTTGTTAAATTTCACACAGTCTGTGACACCCATCTCTCTCATTTGTCGGAGTCTAGGACTCTGTACAAAGTCCTCCTGCCGAGGGAGCTTCCTGGGGATAGGTAGAATATCCATGGAGCATAAACAGGGCAAACCACAGCACAACCACACAGCTGTGACTTGTAACAATAAAGAAAAAATTCTTTTTCAGGAGATAATTTTGAGACCCAAGAGTACAGACTTCTCAGTTAACGTGAACTTCTTTGTGTTCCTTTCCCACTGAAGACAGCTTTACAGAAAGAAAACTTTACTGACCAAGACCTGAGAGCTACCAACAAAAGTACTTAATACACAGAATATAACATATACAGGTGCTTATACAATACCTCAGGGATGTCCATCATTCTCCTCAGTTTCTGATCTCTCCAGTTCCAATCCAGAATCATATATTTAGTGGAGTTTAAGCAYAGGGCATCTAAAAAGGCAACATAATTTTTATTAGCAAGATAATATGACATGCGCTTATCAAAATGATTTTTGGCCTTTACATCTTTTGCTGTCTGTTTCCAAGGAAACTAATCTTTGAACACTTAAGTACTACATTTGCTGCTTGGAAAACTAATGCACTGACACTGCAAACTCCCTTAGCCACATAATCTCAGGCCTTTTTGGAAGATAAACGGAAAAGCAGAACAACTACTGTTGCCAGACTTGTCAAGAGCTTCACATCCTGCCAGAAAGTAATTCCTCAAGCTTCCTCTTGATGAAACCACAGGAGTTGAATTTCCACAGCTGATGTCACTGGTAAGTAACAAGGACCCTAACCTGAAAATTGATGTTAACAGGAATAGACAGTGTTCAGCAATTTACAGGACAGGGTGCTCTGTGAATATGAGTCAGGTCAGTGGTGCTGCTGAAGAAGTCCTTTATCCTTCAAGTAAGTGGTGATTGAAAAAAAGGCCCTTTCTGAACTTGCTTTTCAGCTGTTCTCCTATTTTTTCCCAGGTCTTCTACATGACGCTCACCATTTTTTCCCATCAGTTTTGATTCCTCTCCCTTCCCTAAGTGACCCAACACTGCAACAYTAAACTGTCAAAAAGAACTAGAACTTGGAATAAAATTTAACATTTCCAGGATGGGGCATCCACAGCTTCTCTGGGCAACCTGTTCCAGTGCCTCACTACTYTCATGGCAATGTGCTGATGTGCTGAGCACCAACATTTAATATTGGTGGAAACATMAAAATGATGTTACTCCTGCACTCTTTTGGAAGGAGCAGTAGAGTCCCAAACCACTGCCAGTGACCAAGAGACCATAGCCAGAGCAAGACAGTGTCTTGCATAAGAGGAATAGAAAGAATTGCCTTATCATCTTGTCATTTTGTTGTTTCCTTTTCTTTGTGTACATACTGCCTACCCGACTAATTAAAAATACCCAAAATTTGGGAAAAGATTTATAGAGAATAATTAATTTTACAACAGGCAAATGAGAAATAAGATYAAATCAGCAAGCAGATCCTTCCTACACCCCTCACAAAAGTTTACACTAAGCTCACAGTAACAAATGATACAGTGACTTCTGCCACTAYTTCCTTTTGATCCACTTGCAGTGTTTGGTTTCCTGGAGCTTTAAATCTCACATTATGGTTTTGCAATCACTTTCAARCCAGCAYAAATCAGTATTMCTGCMAAAAGAGGAAGTCTCCCACCTCTGCCTGCTCATTACCTGATTTTGTGTGCACACTGGTTTTGATTTAATTGGGGTCATTTCCCTGAGCTGCCAAACAAACTCTTGGGCTTGCACAGGGAGCAGGAAGAGGGAATAAGCACTGACTGGCACATGAGAGGAAGCATTTCTCTGCMTTTCTCTGCTAATACTGGCTTATGCCAGCCTAAAGTGATCATAAAACAAAATACAAGAACCTTGACCTTGTTTTGACTATCATAGCACAAGTGAAGAAACAGAACCATACAGTTTAGTACCCAAATCTACACGTTCATGTCAACCTAAAAAAAACCAGTTTAAGTTTCACTTCTCATGAGACCAAATATAATATGCCCAGGGAGCAAACCCTCCTTGTTCTCCTACCTTGCTCCACTAGTGCCTTTACTCTCCCAGGAGTTCCAACCCCAATGTGGAACATGCCTTTCTCCAACATATTCATTTGTTCCTTTATCTAATTTGAAGAGAGAAAGAAAAATCCAACAGTAAACCCATAATTGTTTTAAAATTTCWTCTCAAGGAACTGGAAATAAATTCAAGATCKCATTTTATTTCTTTCTAGAAYACCATCAAGTAACAAATGATATTCRCTTTTCRAACTGTCAGATGATTATATCTGGAAGAAAGTTTAAGAAATATAACAAGCCAGCTGGGCATCACACTTCTCTAGAAGTTCAATCTTTTTTAAATTTAAAAATCTGCTATTGCACCAATTATTTTTGGAGGTGAGAACAGCAAGATTCCTTCAGTATTTAAACAAATGCTCTGGAATACTGAAAAACYTGAATTAACTCTGAAGTCCTTCAAGATGAAGATACTGGAAAAAGGTGAAATAAAGCAAATTACATTTGTGTTTGACAGCATTTATATCAAAGGCCAAGTATCCATTCATTATTCCCAACACCCCATAATTTGTTCTTTTTAACAGGTATGGATACTGGGGATCCAGGCATTCAATTTTCAGGATCCAAATGTGGGTGGTGGACCTGTGTGTGTGAGCCTTCTGGCACTGAATGAGCACCTKATGGGCATGTGAACAGTGAAACTCAGGAGGTGCACAAGCATCTATACCCTGCACAGGGTCACACCAGAGCTTCTGGAGATGGTGCTTAGTGAAATTCTTCACACTGCAGCAACGGGCTACCAAAGGAAGCACTACCTTCATATGAACACTGTATGAAAGGCTGTGTACTGCCAAAGAATTTAAAAACAAAATTGTATCACAYTATTTAGCTGTTTACTTGTTTTATTAAAATTCCCTACCTTTATGTGCTTTGCAAACAACTTGATGACTCTGCAATCTCCTTTAAAGGCTGTCATTGACCTAATAATAATAAAAAAAAGAACGGTGAAGTACAAGAAGCAGGGCTGGGCTTAAGACCACACATGAGGAAAGAAAAACCAACTGGCATTTCTCAATACATTTGAGACACACACAGTCCCCCAGTGAACTCTGGTTGTACTCTGAACACTGTGTACATTCTTGTTTGCTACTCATCAACAGAGATCAACAACTGGACAGACACAGTGGAAGATACCAGGGCAATATTRTTTAGATAGATTGTCAGATAATATTTAATATTACAGCCTGTGCTTTCACAGCTAGCTTAGTTCAAAACTGGTTAATCACCAAATCCTAATTAAAAAATTATCCAGTTACTGAGATAAAGACATTAATGAATATGAGTGTGTGCAAAAAAAGGAAGGATCTGTGTATAGACAARTCTACGTTTCAAAGTCTTCCTGCAGCATGGCTGCTGGGAAAACCTGGGCTGCCACTGTCTTTACTGCAGACATTGTCCAAATTACAATTAACCAAACAAATTTGTTAGAAACCTTGACTTGTTTTTCTGACACTCCATTTTGGCACGCCATAACAACTCTATGTTCTGTATTCATCAAACAGGAGACAACATATTCAGTATTTGCTGAATGTCATTTAAGACAGCTTGTTCTGCATGCTTCTTGCAGTGCAACAAATTTTTAATTTGCAAAGCTAAAGGTTTATCTACGTCTAAACCACCTAAGTCTCAGGTGCTAGCCTCTGCATGCATGACTGGCAYTTATCTGCCTTATCTATGCTTATATCTGTGTCATGGAATCAAAGTTCCCAAATCTTCATCTCAGTTTGTACTGACAGGTAAGTAGGGTCAAGACATAGAAGACGACCATGAAATTTGTGAGGTATCCATCAATTCATCAGAGTCATCAAAACTTCTGGCATGAGAAGTAGAAGGAAAGAGAAGGGGAAAAAATGGGGACAGAGCACAGTGAAAATTGTCATCTCTGCCCAGCAGTTTTGCCAGCCTGCCAGCCTGAGCCAGCTGAGAACAGCTGAGAACTGACACTGACCTGGAAGCACTCAGGCTAGACACACCTTGGCATCTGAGGCCCTGAAATGCCAGGTCCTCACTGCCTTTGGTGTAAAGCCTTGACTTCTAGTGGTGGATCATGATGCTTTATGGGCTTCATGTTCCCAAGTATAACATGTTCCATGTTTCCCCTAAATTGGTTACACTTTACATTTGTTTTTTAACAAAAGTAACACTTCCCAGGCAACTGAAGTACTGAGCATTACTTGAGTCCAAAACCCAGCACCACACTCTCGGAGTTTAAAGAAGGAAGGGATATTGCAGCAGTTTGAGGCAGTGAATTTGCTGGCTAGCAGAGGACAGTGTCCCAGTTTTGCCTTTTTGCCTGTGGTTCCAAGACAAAACTCCTGACCGACTGCCAACCTCAACACAGCCCTTGCTGTTGACATACTTGATGAGCTCCAAGGAGCGGAGGGCAGAGCTGCAGAGAACCAACATCACCACTGACTTCTTCTCCTTGTGGCTTCTCCGGAGCTTCGCCCACTTAGGACAGACTGCAATRGAAAAGCCCTTGTAGCCACACAAAGTACTGCATGCCACAGTTTTAAATTACTAGAGTACATGATGAATGGTAGCCAGCAGCAAGAACACACATGCTGACTCCTCTGAGGTCTGGAACTTTGGCATCGCTTTTGCATTTAGTCATGGCTGAGAAATTGGAAAATGGAATGCCCAAAATAAATAAAATACAGAAATAACACATAACTGAAGAAACTAGATAAGCATTAACAATCAACAGTTTTTAAGGTGATGAGCCTATTGTCTTCATTTGCCACATATGGCAATTTGTATCAGAGGAAATCATCTGCAAAGATACATTTACCATATAAATATACAAGAGAAAAAAAATTCACTTGGTTCATGTCAGCAGACAGCTGCAGGACTTTCATTCTAAGATAATACATATACCTACTCATGAAGCCACAATAAATTACTGACAAATAATCCCTAGCAATTATAAGAAAACCTAGAACATTTTTGATACAAAAAAAAGTGATAAATTAAATATGAGCCAGAAAAACAAGACCTGTCATTAAAAAAAAATTAAAAGCCTTAAAGTAATTAATATTTCATAACAAACAATATTTTTATGTTTATATAAACATATAAAATGCAGTAATATTGTCTTAATAATATTTTTCATACAACTTTCATCCAGACCACCATTTAAACTCACTTTCCTTCAGGTATGAAGAAAAACTGTGGGTTAGATCATTGGCTGGCAAAAAGCAGGAATCTGAAAACATAAAGGAAAAAATATTTTTATTGGTGTATTTTAACAGCAAAGGGAGAACATATGTTTGCAGCAAAACCACTAGTTATGTTGATGGAATCCCACCTTCATAAATCCATCATCTAAAAATTACCATTTCTGAAACAAAATTAACGTAGAAGAAACTTTGTATGGGTTAAATCAATGAAGGTAACATCTCTGAATTGCAATTTCTTTTTTTTCTCCCAGCCTGAAACCTTGAATACTGGGCTGCAGTACAGGTGAGACCACGTGCTTTAAAGAAAGTTTTCGTATGTCTTTGCCACAATGAATCAAAGCCTCAGCCAAAAGCCTTACACCCCTAGACTGTTCCTCCAATGTACCTGTGATGAAATATGTTTGTACATCCCCCAAATGATTCATACTGTGTAAATGCAAGAATCTATCAATAATTTACTTGTCAGTAATTTTGTTCACCTTCTGGTCTTTCATATTGTGGCAACCCACCTAACTATATCAACCCTAATAGCAACACCTCCACAGCATTTTCAGTGCCTTCTCTTCCTCCATTTACTGATGACTTCCTTTTCTCTGGTCACTGTTACAGTGTCTTTTAAAAGCACTCTTTGGCAGACACGCCCTTAAATTTCATATACTGGCAATGAAGATTMCAACATTTTCTTTAGAAGGTCCTTTCTCATGCCTATACAGAAAATCAAAGTTCTTAAAAAGGTGATTAAAATTCCATGGTCTGAAAACTTGCTACTGTTGTTAAGGGCTCTTTGCCTGATGGAACCATATGCTTTTGCAGAGCATTAACAGTTCTTCTGTCCTTAAAGACTTACATATTTGTCACCATCTTTCATGAAGCACAGCCCCTCAGGGTGCCCATGATGTTTGCTAATACATTTTCTAAGCTAAGGAGGTTTCTTCCAAGACATTATTCATGTTCACATGGATGGTGCACTGTGCTAATGCTGAGAGCATCTATCCAAGATCTCCATCAGAACACACAATGTGACAAACTTGCTTTGTGGCCAATGCCTGGCTCTAAGTCCTGTCTTGCTAAAGACTTTTATTTTGCACTGATTCCTATTAAATCCTGAGACTGACATTTACTGGAACTTGAGCTTCAAAGGAAATGAATATATACAATTGAAGCATCAGCAGCTGATTTACTTTAAAAATCTTGGTCTCATTAATGACTGACAGCTCAAGAGGTCCTTTCTGAAGGACACAGCCTCACCAACTCCTCACCAACACTGCAGTATTTACAACAGTTTTAAATAGAAGTTTCAGAAAGGGAGGAAGAAACACACAGCTCCAGACTGCAGCAAGAGACCATGCTGACTTTCTGACCAACCCTGACCTTCTGCACTTTGCCAGTGAACAGGGACACACCACTCCAAAGTAGCTGCTTGTTATTTACTCAGTGCTTTGACGTGAATGACTTGACAGCTGTACAAGCTCATAAACTCCTTGGCACTCTAAGCCTTCAACTCCCAGCAAAAAAATTTAGGAAAAAATATAGCCATCCAACACATATGGAAATGGGTCMCTTCAGTAGCCCAAAGGGCTTTTTTAATAAGAAAGAAACCAAACYAATTTACTATTTCCTAAAAATCTTATATACCAAAAAACACTTAACACAAGCTTTTCAAAGAAACCTATATGGAATTTCTCCAGGTTTTCTTGATCCAGTAACAAAGCTGAGACTGCCCCACAGAAATAAAGAAGGGTCCACCTAGAATCATRGGGATTAAGGAAGAGCACCTAGAGAGACAGGCTTATGCATTAATAAAGCAAAAGCTCTGCAGGACTAGAAGGCTCCTGCATTGGGCATAGGTCACTGACAGTTCAAGTAGTCCCAAAGGTGAGTGCAGGTTGGTTACCAGGCTGCTGCTCTTTATGAGCCCTACCAACAAATATTGGACAGTGTCTGCACAGGAGAGGCAGAGAAGTTCAATGTTGCCATCATCTCCAGTGCAACCTCCAACTGACAGAAGCTAAGCCTGCTCTGTCCTGCTTTTTGCCTCTTCTATCTGGCTTTTAACTGGAAGMAGGGAACAAAAAGGGTCCCCATGGCTAAAATTTAGTCACTTCACACATGGATCAAAATTATCACCTCAATTCATGCCACTCCCTGAAAAACCACTGCATTGAAAATCTCATACCCATATGAGAATGATGCTTCATTATTTCTTTGTCTATTTCTGTCAGCCCCTTATTATGCATTGACTCAGATAATCCCAGGAACAAAATACATCTCTCACAGCATCTTGGGAGCTACTATTAGGAATCATAAAATTATTATCAGAAAAGTCAGCTYGAGAAATTAATACTTTATAATAAAAAGAGATATTTAAACAATGTTTCATTTCCATTCCTCCAAGAAACTCACATTTTATTCCAAAGAAACTAACATTTCAACTTGAACAGCAAATTAATATACAGTATAAAAGAAATATAAGAAAATATTTTCATTAAAAAGTACAACTCAATTATGTCCCAAAAATCTTCTTTCTTCTGCAGAAAAAGAAGTCAAYAGTATCATGAAAAAAACATTATTTATACATTAAATACAGGATAAGTTACCTGACAACTTYAATTCCTCTATTTCAATCACAGAACGATTTTCACCAAAATGCTGACTAAGCAGATTTTGTAGATCTGCAGGGACACCAGGTTTTGGAGCAGATTTTTGCAGAACATCAGAAATCTTCTTCTAAAAAAATCCAAGTAAAATGGATTAATATGGTATTTCTATGCAGCTCTTTGGCTAGCTAACACACTGTACATAAATGTTCYTCCATATCTTTATATAGTTATATCATTTAAATTATGGCTTAATTGGGAAAACACCTTACAATGGGACAAGAGTCCCTTTGTCTTTAGAAGGAATGCAGACCTCATATGCAAGATGAGATACTTGGACAAGATGGACTGTGAGCCTGAACATTAAAAATCTTGTGCACTCACCTGAAATGCTGCTGTAACAAAAACACAACTGAAAGCTGTTTTTTGAGTTTTGCTATTGCTACACTTTAGTATCAGATTGAAAATTCAGCCTTTTTCCCCCTAATTTGTTTTAGTTTATTATTCTTAAGACATAACAACAGGAATTGAATGATGTGAGATGGTTATATTTTGATTTAAACAGGGTAACCATCTATCTATATTTGGAAGGGAAGATGGTTAGCTATATGCACAGAATACCATGCCAGGGTGATGAAAACTAGTTAAAACAACAGAACCACAGGTCGAGCAGCAGGAACTCACAGCTGTTTTCTTCTCCCACACTGTAATTTTTTAAAAAAACTACTAATTTTTAGAGACTAAACATGAGCTCATAATGATTGTGTTTTGCACCTTAGGAATGTTACTAAGGAGCAGGTTTGAATTCTCACTGAAGTGACAGGATTGCTGTATTTTTTGCCATAATTAAATGGAATACGTGGTTAGAATAGGCCAAGGCTCCCATTGACTGATCTGCCAGCATTTAAGAGAAGCAAATGGTAAGTATTTTAGAAAACAGCAAATTTGCAAGGATAGAGGCAGTCTGGAGAGAATGACAAGAATGTGGTGCTTCTCTAGTTCTTGCTGAGATGTGTTTAGATTTTGAAAGGACAGCTCAAGGTTTCTCAGCTGTGTAAGCTAGACTGAACTCATCATCAAGGGGACACATGGCAGCATAAGTAGAAATGAAAAGGAGCAGAAGGGTGTGCTGAGGATGGAACAAAAGGGTCTGTATTTTTGAGGCAAAGTGGGATTTCACAGAGATGAGGGGGATCTGGAAGAATTTTTGGCAGCTTTGGAGGGACAGCGGGTACCTTCAGTTTGGCAGGCTGAGGTTCAGAACAGCAAAGATCAATGAAAATTTTGAAGAGAAGTATGGCAGGAATTTTACTGTCACTGACAGACCTTCTTCCATCCATTCTTTCCCTCACTCCATCTCAGCACCCACTCCCTCCTCTCTTCCAGTCCCCATCACTCTGTTTGTCCCTCTTGCCCAACRCACCCCAAATACTCCAATAACAGCAACATGAGGGGCAGAATGCTGAACAGGGAAGGACCATCTRGGGGCTGCCAAAACAGCACAGGCAAGACAAGCACTGCCTCTCCCAGCCATTGCCACTTTGGCACTGCCTGTTTCASCCCTGCTAAAAGTCACCTGTGGGTTTGCCAGACCCCAGCTGAGCCTTTGACAGCAGGGGACATGAACATGAAGTGATTTTGCCTTCCTCTCAGTCTAGCTTTGGCTTGGTGCAAAGCCCTCTGCAGTCTCTGGAAGACTTTGTGGAGGACCTCTGGCTGCTCTGCAGGTTTCTGCAGTGCTTCCATCTGCAGCATTCCTTCCCAAGATTCCCCTTCACTTTCCACTGTTGAATTTTCCTGCCAYGGAACAAGTGTCTTCCCAAAGCATGACCAGAGGCCGTGGGAGCACAGCCAGCCTCTCTGTGAGACCCACGACCAAACCTCTCCATTGTTCTTCCCAAGAACCCCAGATGCTTTTCCCCAGCCCTGCCTCACAAGCTGCCTCTGAACTGACCCACATTTGGGAACCTCTGATTTAGCAGACAGCAAGACAGAACTATCAGGCTCATTTTACTTGGTAATTCAGTGTAATTCACAGGACTGTTACATCATTCATTGTGCCACTTGGTTCCTTCAGAAAAATTATTGCCCTCTGGAGGGGAGAAGCCTGATACAATGAGAAATTCTTTAAGAGCAAGAGCAAGGACACCTGAGCAAACTCTCTTCCTGCAAGGAGTGCTGGGGGGAAATGTTCCTCATGCAGGAAGTATTATTATATTTCTTCCAATTCATTCCAGATGCTTAATAACAAAAGGGCTTTTCCCCCTTTTCCTCACTTTTGGAGACGGCACTTTGTTTGGAAGCCACAGATCAACATAATAAATGTTTCCTAATGGGATTTTTTGACAGGCTGTGTATGTCAGCTTAGTGGCCCACTGAAAGCAAAGGTSTAAGTAAGCAGCTGCTGCTGGCCTGAGAATGGTGTTTCTTGCTAGGTGGGTTTGCCAGCCTCTGCCACGGCATGCCTTCACTCTGGCTCCAGGRCAGTGAGTGCTGCACTTAACTCTGCCAGAGCCACATTGAAAGCAAAATCCCACTCTTCCCTCTTCCCATTCCTGGGATGATTAAGAGGGTTAACATAACATAAAAAGGCCACCCCTCAGCCTTGTGAGGGTGCCAACTATTTACAATCTGTCCCCCTRCAGAAAGACAATTAACTTGCCTGGTGCCAGATAATCTCCATTTAGACTGCAGGGTGTGTTTGTTGTTGTGGGTGAGGATGGAGCAGGGCCAGAGGGACAATACAGAGTATTTATTTATATACTTATGCAGAGAGGAGAGGAGTGAACAAGGACAGTCCTTGGCTCAAAAGATGGAACAGCAGCTGGAGCCTGACCACACTGTGGGAATGGGTCAGATTCTACAGCAACTGAAGTTCCACCTTTCTCCCATACTGTCACCCTTTCCTGGCGGGCAACACTTGCAGGTGGGTGTAGACATACACAACCTGTGGCACAATCAGCTGTTGGATTCTCTGGGTCCAGACTGAAGGCACTTGAAATGGCAGTCCATATTCAGACTCAGGTGTTTATTATTTCTTATCAGTAAAACAGTCTCACTACTGTGAGTTCGGCAGCTTTTCATTAGCAAAGCACAAAATAGGTAACAAGCTTTTGTTACAAGGTCTTTTAAGACTAAACTATCTAATTAAGAACTGACACCTAGATTGTTTTCCCTTTTAACCCAATAACTGATCCCACAGAGCCCACAATGCAAACTTTTCTGCCCAATTACAAAATGCCACCCAAACCCATGAAGAAGGAGGAAGAAGAAGCATGAAGAAGAAACCCAGGATGACACCCTGTGCCCTCCATCCTGCTTCCATACACAACATACTAAAAACCCCAAAATCTATATTTCTCACCAAGTGATACACCTGCACTACTCTCTATAACCTATTTCACACTTTTGTGGATTCTAGTCTATCTTGAAGTCTAGGAAACTTTCTCCAYGAATRAGGGTCAAAGTCAGTGCTCCCCTGGGGGTCAGGGCACCCCARRGCAGACAGAGAAATATTCCYRGTGCCCTGGGTTTCCACAACAASCCTTRAGTGGAACACAGACACAATGCCACAGGTCAGGTTGGGAACAGGTAYCTCAAGGAAGGTTTAAAAATTAGGAATTTCTCTTCTTCTCTAAAAGAGGCTGCAATATTATGACCACATTACTTCTCATCACCACGGGGTTGTCCCCATTCTGCATCTTGTAGCAGCATACAAACCCAGTGGCCAGACCCCAAACACACTCTGGGACACTCATACCTTCTTCCTCCTCTTTGCCTTCACAGCGCTCTCTTGCTTTTCTTCAGGKTGACTTAAAAAACACTCTGTAGGCTGCAAAACACAGTAAAAAATAAGGTAAGAAAAAAGTCACCAAAGGAAGGCAAAGGAGGTAAGAGGAGATACAGAAACGATAATGCTGGGCTAGGAGAAAACAATTAAWACTGAACTTCCCCACCCATAGAAAGAATCAAATCCTTACAGTTATATGTATATAAAGTAATTTTGGAACTGAGATTGCTGTTGCAACCAAGAGAGGAAATAAAAGAAGAGAAAATTGAAGCATTCAGGATGTAGTCCTAATTCCATAAAATGGTGAAAAGCAGGTTTTGATACATTAAAAAAAATAAGGAGGAAAATATGAACAAAATCTACCACTAAATTTATATTTTTAATCTCTCCTATTGAGAATGATAATTTTTCTAAACTTTGCCAGTGGTGTTCTAAAATAACTGGCTCTGAGGTGAGCATCCAGACAGTAAAAATAACATGGAACTGGGCAAGATTAATTAGAAACAATCATGCTCTGAAGTTCYTTCTACACTTGTAATACAAAATGTAGGAAAACATGTTACAAATTTGTCCTACCCCATTCTTGCTTTGACTTTTCATGGGAGGCAGGGTCAAATACAAGCAAGAAAAATACATGCTGCTATCATTAACCCTCTTTTGTGCCTGTGTGAACAAGCTGAATTGGTCCATTTGTACCACAGTCCCTGTGCACATAATCCAGGGCTAGGATTTGACTGTAACCACCTAAAATTGTCCAAAACAGAGGAAGCAAGGCACAGACTTCTTTTGAGTGTAGCAGTTCTCTTTTCTTTTGCCTTCTTAGGGCCTTCTACCTAATGGAAGTGCACATTTATCTACATAGACAGGCTTTGGAACTTAGTAAGTGACTTGCTGAAGAACAATGGGAAAAGAGGATGAGCTGCAGGAAAATGCTCTGCGCCACTATGATGCATTTGGCTGCAAAACTCTGCTCTTGTGAGAAAATGTGGAGAAGACTCATCACATGGAGCATTAAAAAGCTCAGGAACAGCAAATCCAGCACTCCTCCCTGGGGAAAGCCTGAAGGAAAAGTATCAGCAGGAAAGGGAGCCTAGCTGAAAGCCAGAGAGGCTGCTCATTTGTTGACTTGGGAAGGCAGCTTCAGTCAGGCCAAGAGGGACAAAGGAAAGCAAAGTGGAGTTCAGAGTATCTGGGCCTTTCTGAACCCTCCTTGCACTGCCCCACCTTAGCAGGAGGACACTTCATGGCAACTATAGCTAAATGACCCAACCCAGCACACTCCTGCCTTTCCAAGCCAACTCTCACAGCCTTATCACAGAAGCATGTTTTGAGGTTTAATTGTTTATATTATGCCTTCATTTCTCTTTTCCTCCCCACTCCCCTTGCCAAATCAGCTATTAAAAACAGGTAGCCACCATGCTCAACACAAATAAATGACCTCTTACTTTCTGTGCTGTGATGCACCCCCAGCCACTGCCCTTGCCAAGGTGGTAGTATTGTATAGCAGTGGCTCTGAAACTGGTTAAGGATTGAAATGAAACTTAGGAATTACCAGAGAAGGTTTGGCTGGGGACTTGCTACAGCTAGCAAAGCACTCCACAGCTACAGCTGGAATGTAATGCAGCCTGCATCAAAACCCATGAGAAGTTGTGATAGGGATTACATCTTGCCCCAAAACCAGAAATCTGTCCCTGTGATTTTCTCAGCTATAAACAAAGATTATCTTCACTAGAAACGAAGGGATGACTGCAAGTGGAAACTCACTTCAATTAACAAAATTCTTCCAGAGTTAATATAAGATTTTTTTACTTTATTTTTSGTTTGTTGCTATTTTAAAAATCTCTGTCCTGACTCTGATTCAAGTGTTTTTAAAACACCACCATACRTTTCTTCATTCCTATCCCTACCATTAGCATTCCCAGACATTGAGACTGAAACAGAGCTACCCTCTGCTCTACTCTTACACATCCCAGCTGTCCAGAGATACTTAAAGGCCATTAGCCAGGTGTTTTAATCATAAATTTCATGGTCAACATCATATTTTATGCAGAGAACAAGCTTTTGCATTGCTTCTGTCAAGGGCTACCTACAAGCAACCAAAAAGTCAGACAAGGGCCAACCTGAAACTCTGTTCTCTAGTAGAGTTTGATAGTTCCCTATCCCAGTGGTGCTTCCAGCATACTGAAAAATGTCACTCATCCACTTTGGGCCCATTTCTCCCTTCTTATACCTCATGAACTGCTTTACATAACTCTGCAAACATTCCCAACTCGTATCTGTATGARCAAAGAATGAAATGTGCCACACAGCTGAAAAAATTTCTCTGAAAGAAAAAACTTCTCACTGCTAAGCCTTCATTCAAATATTTGAAAGTACCACCAAATGCCACAGCTTCTTTTCTGAAGGCAGTATGCAACCCTTTCTTTCAACAGCCACAGAAAAAGCAGGCAACAAAAGCACACAGCAGGCTTGTAGTCAAAGCCTTGCTTCCTTAGAGAGAAGCATGTTAAGACTGAAAATTGCCTCCTCTACACTGCATATATATATATTTAGGCATATATATATATATATAATGCCTAAATTATTAGCCCAGCAATAGGAAATCCATGTTATTCAGACATTAAAAATAGTGACATAAAAAGAGAAATTTTGTGGTGGTGAATGGCTGTAAACTTACAGGTCTTTGATGAGCTGCAGTCTAAAATATTTCAGCATCTGATCTGTCCTGAACTTCTGACCCTTATCCAAGCATTAGCTGCCTACCTACTCATGCAATAGCTCTTTGCATGCCCCCTTAGGAAAAGGTCATTTGCATACTTTTCTTATGCAAGACACAAAGCAGACAACCAGTGTTTTTTGACACAGCTCCCTCGTGCTCTGTGTTTTTATGCTATTTTTACATGGAAATTCTTAAAATGCAGAAAACAGGAAATTTGTGCCGAGACCAGTGATTTATGAACTAAAATGTCATAAATTCCTTGTTTGTTAATCATACACAGAGCATAAAATATTTCCTGTATTATATTTCTAACATGCTTTTTTTCTTTACACATTGCCAAAGTGATGGGAAATTCAAATGTAGAGTGAAAACAGTCTTGCATGTGTGTGAAAGTTTACATTCCAGGTCAGCCACATACTCTGACTTTTGGAGTTTGTGACAAAGTAAACACATCACTGCATCACTCAGACTGGAGAGAGATCACTCATTTCACTGTAAGCCAGAGGACAGCCTGCAGACATGGAACATGGGTGCTCAAAACCCTGTTGGGCTGTCTCGTGACAGGCTCTGAGGTGCCAAGTCYATTGCAGAACAACTTCCAGCCTCTGAATAAGGCAGCATGAGTAAAATGGGTTTTGTTATTTGCACCAGAACTACAAAACCACCAGCTTTCCATAAACAACTCTGATTTGGTATGTCTAAAAGACAGGCAATAACTCATCCATGACTCTGAGCTCCCATAAAGCGTTTCCCTCTTGCAGTTTCACATCTAAACACCAAATTACCTGATTCCAACATGCAGGCTGATATTCTAAATATGACAGAAAGAGCAGTGGCAGGTGCTCTGCTACAGCTGAGCAGTGCCAGGCTACTTTGRTAAGTAACTTGTGTTGACTATCCTTTCTAAGGCTCTCATAAAAAGGGTCAAGCAACCAAAGTGTCTTAACCTACTACTAAATGCCTGAGTGAAAATGGTGATTAAAGGTGGCTCCATAAGAATTCTCACTTCTCAGCATCTGACCCTCTGGCAGAGCATGTACAAAGGCAATAGAGCTTTCTCCTGTATTGCTTGGTTCTCTTTCCTAATCAAAACATTGATCTCATTCAGAATATTTGGATCACTTCACCTTTGGTCTCTTTGGAAAGACATCCAAAAGCAYAGTGATTGCTACCACGCTGTTTACACTTCTCTGTTACAAAAAAAGAACATCCCTGCAAATGGCTTTCACTTGGGCAGTTGCCTAGGCATTACAGAGTGAATTTACTATTGACCTTGGGGTCAAAATTGATATCCATAACCTCAAGGAGAGAGAGCTTCCAATGTAATTTTAGCTCCCTGACAGCCACTCAGTCAGTTCTCCTAGGTGGTATGAGGAAGGCAGAACAAATTTACCTTAAAACAAGAAACTTCAYAAAATCAGCCAACGTCTAGATAACTTTTTCCCTCGAACTGAGGTAATGCTGATGCTCCTTGGCATACTCCATGTAATGCAGAAAACAGAGTTCCTCTTGGCATTAAATGAAGGTTTTAGCAGTGCAAGGGTAAGAAAATATCAATCCATGAAGACCTAAATTCTTTTTCACTTGGACCCTGAACTGGGGACATGCTTGGGGACATGCAGATAATCTGTATAACAAGTAAATGTAGCTTTCCAGACTTGTGTGTGCAGGGAAAGGGAAAAAATTTCAGGGGAGGATACTCAGTAGCAGCATCCAGGCTTGTACCACTGGACAGCCACTTTGTAGGACAGGCCTGGCAATCTCAACTCACACAAAACAAGCGTGAAGTTCTTCCTGAAATGTACTAGAATGTGATCACTTCTAAATAAGGCAACAGAATTTAAAAAAAAACCCTCCAAAAACTGAACAGATCAGAGAGAATGAAGAAAACTGTCCCTTTACTGAAAAAAAGGACATTATGTTTCCCTATGCATTATCACTGTTGTGCTAAACAATTAGTTAATTTACAGACCTGCTTTCTTTTCTTTTTCACAGCAGGTTTGGAATCTGAATCTTGACGTGTTGCTGTCCTGTTTTCACTTGCTTTTTCAATAACTTCATCATCTGAAGGATCTAATCAAAAACAAAGAAGAGTTCTTGTTACTGTTTTTCAAATCCACCCATCTTTGCATTCAAAAACAGGCATAAAATCTCTAGCTGAAAGGTTGTCACCATAATACAATCTCATTATTGCCAATAAATACAGCTGTAACAAATGCATTCTTCCTGCTAAGTTTACTGATACTTCTTTCAAAATAAAGTTATTTCCTCCTACTAAAACAAATCTTGCAGATGAAGGAAAAAAGATCCAAGCAAAAACATACAAAAATGCATGAAATCCCCATTCCAAGCTCCCAAATGCCTTACTGACACACATTAAAGAGGAAAAATTACAAGACAGGTATAAGGTTCTATTGTAGAACAAATATGTACACTTCCTTCAAGTACATTTTAATTGTGTCTCTTACTTCAGCAATAATTAGACAAAGGCACCACTCCCAAAGTTTGAGCAGAATGTCCACAAGACTAAAACACACCTATGTTTTAAAAGACAACTAATTAAATTCAGGTGTCTCTGCCCATTCTCTTCATCACCTCTTTCATCTACAGAGAGACTTTGGGGAAAAAATAAATGCACAGCAACAGCTCCCTCCAACAGTGTTATAACAGTGCTTTAGATGTATTCAAACACAGGCTTTTCTACTGGGGACTGAGTTACTTCCCTGATTATTGCCAGAAGTGTTTTCATCCATCAAACTGAATTAATTCAACTTCTGTAACTGGAATATATTTGCCAAACAGGTATTCTGTCATTATTGCAATCCCCTGTATTCCAAAGCTGTAAATTCACAGCTTCAAGATTAAGTTATTTATTTTCAAAAGAAAGGAATAGAAGGATTTCTTAAGCATCACCTTAAGTATAGATAACTACATCTATACATCACTAGTTGTGAACAGAGTAAACTGATGGTCAGAGAACATGAGAGAGAGAGAAAATCAGTTATAGCTGGTATTTACAAATTCCACATTGAAATACTTATCTACTGAAAAAAGGTAAGTGAAAGGATACGTGAGAAATATGCAAAAGAATTTAAGCAAAATATAAGGAAAAGGATGAAAGAGGGGAGAGAAGAATCTCTATTAATCCACAGATGCAGCATTATACATTATGTGGCAATAAGGCGGTGGCTTTAAAAATCCTAATGYGACAGAATGGGTAACAAAATGGCTACATATTTATTCTTAGAGAGATACCATCGCATAATCTTCACTCCTTTCTCCCACCTTGAAAAGCCTGTGTAACAGTCAACACCCTAAAGTTGGGGTCTGACAGCTGTTAGGAGTTCAAGAAAGTTTAGGAAGTTGAAAGTTAGTAAAGTAAATCAGCAAATGTTTTAGCAGGTTGGATGCCACTCGTCATGTAATCTTACTTGGTATAGACTACATTCTTGGCAAACCACAAGAGCTTTAGGAAGAGAGCAGCAAYTGAGAAGAAAATTTGTTTTCTGTTCAGTAAGAGACTAAGAGACTCCCAAGTGAAGAGGGTAGATAAATAGGCTAATGAATTTAATTAAAACCAAAATAAATGCCATGGAAGAAATGACAGCACTTGTTTGCATCTCAGTATAGGATGAAGTCATTCTGAAATCTTAAAATAGGAATTCACCAAGAAAAGCCCTTGCTTCCCAGCTCTAGAGCAAATGSAGGAATGTGTGCAGCAAGTGAACACTACAGCTCAGCTGACCTGTCTGTTTCATTCTCCTCGCAGGCACAGCCTCAATCAGAGCTCAATGGACTGTGGCCACAGCTCTGAGTGCCAGAGCCCAGGCAGAAATGATGTGCCTAGTCCTGTACAGTCCAACACATGGCAGCTGGTGAACAGGGCAACAAAGAAAGCTCAAAGTTGTTGGACAAAGCTTTTCCTTACATTACAGAGCAAATATCTTTCTCTTGACGATGTCCAAGTGCTCCTGTACCATTGTTCCAGATTGCAAGGCAAGACTTATTCTATTACCATCTGTATGGCAGTTGTCTTTTGTCAAGTGGGCAGTTTGCCTTATCTCTCTCTGAACGATCACAATCACTCCTCCCTCAGGAGGGGACACCTGCTGATAACAGGCTATTGAATGTCACTGCATGACTGATAAGAACTATGGCATCCCATTGGGAGATGCTCCAATCAGAGGGAGGAGCCAAGCATTGCTACCCAGATATAATCTGGACATTCTGGAACACCAGCACAGCTTTTCCACTGGATTCCCAGAGGAACAGCTGCCTCTTCCACTGGATCTTCAGAGGAAGACTACACCTTTCTACAGGATCACTGCTCCAACAGAACCACACCTGACACTGCAGGAGGACTGCAGCCACAATTCCAACTGGACTGCTACCAACACCCTGACCCACAGGGTGTCAGGTTGAGGTCTGACTCWGTCACTGTTGTTCTAGTGTACTGCATTGTTTATTTTATCCTTTTATTTTCTTCCCTGCTAAAGAACTGTTATTTCCTGCTCCCACATTTTTTGCCTGAGAGCCCCCTTCATTTAAAATTCATAGCAATTTGGAGGGCTGGGGAGGGTTTACATTYTCCATTTCAGGGGAGGCTCCTGCCTTCCTTAGCAGACTCCTGTCTTTCCAAACTTAGACAACCATGTGGCTGTCCCTGCAAAGCCGAAGAGCTTTCCTGCCTATTCCTCCCCAAAGTCACTGAGCACTTATGTCCCCCAGCCACTTTGGAATCTCAGACACAACACTTTGCTAGAAGAAGCTGAAAAATCACATCATTCAGCATACTCCAGAAAGTTCAAAAGGTGTCTTGGCAATTCACTGTTACCACTGGCCATTACCATGGTCTTGTTGCCCTGTGGATCACCCTTTCTCTGGCAAATTTATTGAGCTGTATCTTGGCAGAGCAGCTTGTGTATTTAAGGGACTCATCACTGATTTCTGTCTCATTTGCCCTGTCTCCAGAAATACTGAAAGARTGACCAACTTTAACACATACCAGCTCCACACCCCTGGGGTCTCGGACATACTGCATTGAAGTAGGCTGTGGAGAAATGATATAAATGAAGCACATCAAAGAAATCAGAATTTCCTCTTCATCCCTCTTGCTCACTGTGCTTGAGCCCCAAACACCCACTCCAAAATGAATTTGTGCATGTTTCACTGAAATGATCTGCTGTGTGAGCTTTTCCCAATGTTTCACATTGAAAATAAATGAGAATTGCATCAAATAGATTCAGGGGAAGCTGCCTGTGATCTGCAAGCATTCCTTCTGAAATCCCACTTGGCATGCTCTGAAAGGCAAACAGGAGTTGTGTAAGTCTTAAATAACCTCTTCTCTTTCTCACGACTGATAGACATGCTGCTAGCAATAGCAATCTAAAACTGGACAAATGGTTTCCATGATCTGAAATAGCCTGACAATGTACCACCTGTTCCCTGCTCATTGGAGTTTTGGACAGCACTTCATGGTGCAATGTCCTCTGCTCTCAGCAAGAAGTGAGAGAAGAGGACACAGACTCAGACTCAACAAACATCAGTTCAAATTTGAGCACCTTTCTGCAGTATCTTTATTTCATACAACGGGAGAACTTTCTATCTATTCCAGAAACAATCACCCACGTCCCAGTCAGGACAGCAGCTCATTTCAAGCTGTAATTGTTTGTGACACCATGTCAGCTCCTGTGATGACAGCAGCATTTTGTTGCAGGCATCAAAGTACCACAGGCCAGACTCTGCCAAGCATGCTCACATTAAACWGTGTACCTTTCTCTGCAAATAGTTACCTTGATGTCAGTGGGGTTACTCACAAAATAAATCATAACTTGATGCAAATCTATGCAGAAGCTCAGAGATCACAAGCATGTCTGTAACAGACCAGCACTGTTTGCCCCGCTCTGAGGTGTTGAGCTTCCCAGGAGACCTCTCTCTGCCAGAACAGGAGAATTCACAAATCCTTCCTTAATAATAAGCTGGTGAAAATGCAGAACCTAACTGATTAATACAAAGTTGACTTTCATCTGGCTTGAGGTGCAAAGRAGTGGGCAGGCAGGCGCTGACAGGACACACTGCTTGCAGGGTGATGCTGTTGAGCACAGCAATTCTCTGCTTCCCTGAGACTTACACCATTTACRCAGCCACAAGGTCGTCCAAGGCATCAGAACAGTCACCAAATGCTCTCAAAGAAAGAAAAATAAATGGGAATTCCACAACTCTTCATGTGTTTTGCTTTGGTATTACATCAGCGGCATGGCACATATTAACAGGCTTCCCAGTCATGAAGCATTTATATTTGATCTTATCTTGAAGCATGCAAAAATGGAAAAAGCCATTTCTGCTTCACAAATGCACACACACMCACAAAGACTTCTTCATTTATATTGATCACTGTTTAAAATCATCCAGTGCACTGGTTTCTAACTTCTTTCAAATTTAGTACTAACATATGCATGTAGTCTAAGCACATCAATATATGTACTAATTATACACATGTAAACACTCCTATTAATACATACACATCTGCATGTTTATACACATTCACATAAAAAGCATAGCGATATTTAGATAATTTAACAGGTTCCCTTTAATAATCACCTTTATTAACTAATATATTCACAATTAATTAATATTTTTTATTATTTACKATGGTATTTTTAAAGGCAAACAAGACCTTAATGATATAGGATGTAATGACATGTGCTTTGATGTGAATGCAATTTTGTTCATACAAAATAGCTGGTACATACAAATTTGCATTTGCTAGGCTGATTCACCATTTCTGAGACTTCTGACTTCCACATGCCACTTTTCTACTTTGACATTATTAACATAGGAGTTATAATGGCAACGACATAAATAATTAATTCCTGTAAGAACCAAGGCTGACTGAAAAAGTGAAACTCTTCTAGGCAGGACACTTTCTAATGCCCCAAAATAAACAAAAAGTTATGACTGAAAAAAATCTTAAAAGTCTTTGGGAAATGCAGCTTGTGGTTCAAGCCAGCCTACGACTGAAATAAAGATAAATCCAGCTCACAGAAATTATGCCAGCCATGGAAAGCCTGTTACAAGACAGGAATATGAAGAAAACAAAAGGAGCTTTTTGAGAGAGGAAGGAGGCAAGGTTCTTAGAACTCTTCAYAATGTAGGTACAACCAACATGTAATTAAAAAGAAAACTTGGAATAGAAATATGTTGTTTTGCATACATACCCAAAGATAAGTGAGAGAATAATTTCTGTTAGGTGTTTTTTTGTTTTGGTTTGGGTGTTTTGGTTTTTTTTTTTTTTTCTGGAGCTAAGCAAGATGAAGTCTTGATCAGAGTCCAAAAGGCTCCCAGTGACAGAGGCCAGTACGGGACAAGTTCAATTCTTACCACTAAATTATTCTCTGTGACAAGATTTGAAGGGAACCTGTTTTACATGCCCACAAGGGAAAATCCCTCAACTTTTATTTGATGTATCTGCCTGCAATCAGACATATTCTGGGTCAGAAATCCCTGTTTTTTCCCCTTATGCTTTCATCAGGGCTATGTATCAGTACTAAACTAGAATTACATGAGAACAAAGTTTGTACAAAATTTATTATGCCCCCCCCTCTACCCCCGTTCCTCTTTCTGACTTCCATCCTTCTCTGCCTGTTCTAAAACTGTCTCATATCTGAAATCAGATTTTAAATAAAGCCTCTGTCCCCTAATTTTCCCAATAAGTCCAGTACACTGTGGAAACAGGTTTTGTGTTTGTTATGCTCTCTTTTTAGTTTCAGATATGTTACAGGAAATTATGTGCTTGTCATTATTCTGCAGGTGGGCATAGTTCAGTTTGGGTATGCTATGATGGATTAATTTCAGGCTGATTTGTAACTGATATTTTTATTTACTGGTTAATTAAATTGTACTGATCTGTGTTCATTAATCTAGGGCAAAATATTTAGAGTTCTCCCTCTTCTAAATTCAGTAAATTGAAACAYATTTGATGCCAATTAAAATGCCAAGTGTGTTGGGCACATCTTGAGACTTTCCTTAATTGCCATTTTTCTTTGGGAGGAAGGGAGAAGAGAGGCAAAGAAAAAAAATATCTGAGACTTCCTTATTATTCTCAGTTTTGATATTAAAACCTGGCCTCTGTCTTCAGGGGATCAGATTAAGTAATCTCAAGGTAAACGCACTACTTGGAACTTTTCTCACTGCATCTGTCCTGCACGTCCCATCAGGTACACACAGTGCAAGGTCAATTAAATTTCTGTAAAATGTAACAGCTGTCAGCAAAATTGGCTCCCAAGTCCCTGTTCATCCTTGCTCAGCTGAGAGGGCTCCTGTTGCCAGCAGAGCTGTGCTGACCACAGTAGCTGGGCTAAAAGTGGCAATGACAATGTTTTACAGCACACCCCTCTCCTGGAGGCAGCAGTGAACACAGGGCTCAGGTCCTGCCTTGCTGCCCACCAGTACCCGAACAACAGAGGAGCTCTTGCAAATGCAGCAGGCCTGGCTGGTGGGCTGGTTAACTAACAAAAAAGGATTAACATACTTCCCTGACAAAAGGGAAAGGTTCTGCATAGCAGTGGGAGAAGGAGGTACAGAATTCAGCATTTCACACAGTCCAAACGTAAATTATTCAGCTGTGTGTCAGCAGCACAGCTAACCCCAAAAGGAGGATCTCTTGCATGTCTACCAGGTCAATCCTCCCTAAATTTCCTCTCTGTAGGCAGTGGACAGCTTTAATTTTCCCTGTTGAGAAGCTTAATAATAGCTCAGATACCCTGGAGCCCAGGGGGTAAAGCCAACTGGCCAAGCAATAGCCATGAAGCTCTTTTGGGGACTTCCAGACCACGGAATGGCTAAGAATGCAAATTTTGTTATTAATATGGTTCTTCAGACAAATTGCTGGCTATTTATCAYGGCAATACTTTAGAAATTTCTAGTAAATGAGATAAAAATGTTAGACACAAAAGCAGTCTGTCCTTGGGAAGATCACCACATAACCATTGCATCAAAACCAGCTATGACAGTGTCAGCATCCTTTTCTTTTCTCAGATTGCTCTGGCTAATTTAGAAAGGGTCCCCTGGCAACTTAAGAAAAATAAGTAATTCTCCCCATCACAGACATGCATCAAGYGCAGTGAGTGGCACAACTGAGAAATCTAGATGACACATTACAGAAAAAAAATCCCCAAACAACAAAACATCTCCTTACCTCCTTGACTAAGGATTAGCAAAATAATTTAAAGCAGTAGAGTAAGACAAGATCTAGTCTTAGAAATCAATACAAGAACATATTCTCACAAGAAATTAAAAAATAGTATTTAATTGTATYAAAAGACATAATATTACAGCTTAATGGCAAACTTAGGCAATATTTGCAGTTTAGCTTTTGCAAAATGGGCACATGAGTCAAATGAAATGCCTTCATTCATAGGGCCTTAAAATATTTGGGTATTTGACCATTTAGAACTAAAGAGGGAACACTGAATGCACTGGTACCTGTTATTGTCACTAGGAAGCAGAAAGCTGCACAGAAAGCTCTGTTGCATGCTATTACCAGTTAGCAACCATTCCCCTGACTTTATCAGCCTGCTGCAACAGAGACAGAGCTGCCTCTCTGCTCAGGCTGAGACAACTTCCACAGGAATTCCACATGGTGCCAGGGCTCCATCATCCCAAACCATGCACAGTCCTCCTGGTCTGGGCAGTTTTGCCTTCCAATCCCTACAAACTAAGGAGACCCCTCCCAAAACAGGCGCATTCCAGCACAGCAGGAAGTTTTGATGTCTGCAAGGATGCCTCAAACTGCAAGACTTTACCTGCCAAGGTATTTGAAAAAAGGTATTTCCAAGTGTGCTTGTAGAGCACACCTGAGGGGCAAACAATGTGGGACTCAGCACAAACAAACACAGTCCTATCAAAGATTCAAAGGAGCTTCAGCTTTGTCCCCACAGGTAACATTCAGATAAATAAACTTCACACTCCAGCCAGGCTGAGCCTGTGCCCAGCCCCTCAGTAGGAATTCCTGTAACAGCTCCTAAGGACTGGCAAAAGCTTGTACTACAAAGTCAAAGACAACATTCTTCTGGAAATGCAAACCCTTTCCTGGGGCAGTTCTAAAGGCATATCTAGCACAAACAACTATTTTTGCCTGATAAATCCTGTGACAGGATATTCAGTTTAGGTTACTCCTTTTTACCCTAATGGATAATTTAAATTAAAATCACTGTCCATTCAAGCAAAAAAGAATAGGTCTTAATAGAATAACATCAAGCTAATTTTTATTATACTCTGATATGACAAAAAATGGTTTTTTATCACAGATATAACTATCTGCAATGCAAAAGATTTCCCCACAATACATTTCTAACAATTACATCTCCCTTTATTTAAACACTTTTACTTTAATATTCAAAACAGGTACTTACAAACTAATTTCTGACATGACTTGCTGACTGGGAGTGAATTAAGAGACAAAATACAGGGCATATCAGAGAATAAGACCAGAGGAAATCCTCTGTTGTATATATGTAAGCACAGGAGAATAAATTATATATGATCAAGACTAGGCCCAGCTTGTAGGATAGCTACAACCTCAYCCTCCTCATAATTTGACCTTTTCATTGTTATATTTTGCCTGTAAGACAGAAAAACGGTAGAAAAGCCACAGGACGTGACTGATCAGAGATAAAAAGTAGTAGGCCACTCCCCTTCTAATAAGAATTAACTTTTTCACCTGCTAAGCAGAGGTTGAATATCCCACTTATGCCTTGGACAAYGGAAAACAGCATCACCAAGGTGAGCAGAGAGAACTCAGTATTCATTTAGTCACTGGAGTTTTAAAACCCATGGTAAGAAAAGGACAAACATGAAGATTTGACATGACAGAACATGACAGGTCCTCTAAATGCTTGCCATCCAATTTAATTTCTTCACTATGAGCTTGCAAAAAAAGACCAACCAGAGACTTCAGCACAGGGTACAAATCAGTTCTGTTCTTTGTACCCTTCACCAATGGTATCATGACTGAAGGCTGAGATAACATCCACAAACCACTTTAGTCTACTCTTTTTCTTTTGTTCTGTCAAAAACTATCCTTCATGCTGAAACTTCCAATAATCTCCTTATAACTCCAAGTTTAATTCAAAAGCATATTTCTAGAGAGATGGGGAAGTGGGAGACTCTTTTGTTTAATCCTGTGCAACAGTTTATGCCCATAAGACAACRTTATCCAACTCTGAAAAGCAGAGGAACAGGGCAAGCCAGGATACAGCTGACCACACTGGAAACTGTCTGAGCCATTATGGTTCACAAYCTCACCTTGTAAATGCTCTGTGGGATATTTAAACAACTATAAATGTCTAGGAATTTGAGGTTAATAAAAAAAAAAATCAGCTCACACATGCTAGTTACAGAATGTTTAACCATGTTGAGGGAGAATCCCACGAGCCTGGCTTGAAACAAGTCTCAACCCCAACACAGACATCTGGGAGAGGAAACTGCCTGGGCTCTGGAAAAGTCAGAYCAAGCTCATTCCACAGGAAATGCTACCAAAGAGAGCTGGGCAGTTAAAAACTGCCAACAAATACGCAGAAAACCCCTTCACAAGAAACACAAGAGCTCAGGAAAAGCTAGGCTCAAACTAGGGGCAAACTCGAGGCAGACTCTATTGCATTCTCCTCTTCATGGTCCAGACAGAAAAATTAAAGTCATCCTAAAGAAAACTTGAGTGTATACAGCTGTCAAACCAAGCACTTTTCCATCCATCTTGATGAACACATACAGCCATTTTTAAAGCCCCTTCCTCTTCCTCCAGGAAGTTTGCATCACTGGGGGTGGTCAYGCAACATTTAGAGCCCTGTACACATGAACAGTACCACTCTATAAAAGCCTCCCCAAAGATTAACTCCCTGCCCAAAGCCAACCAGTGTATTATTTGTATGAGCAAGAAATCACTCCTTCTCCACAATATTCCTATGGGAGAAGTGCATGGCCCAGTTCCTGCCAAAGTATGACTATGCCTGYGCTTTAACACCCACCAAGCACTGTGATTCCTTCTTTTTCTAAGAGCCATCTATCATGTATGGAAGCTGCTGCTTGCTGCAGAGGGTGAAAAGCTGGTGAAAAAGAGGGTGAAAAGTATACTACTCCTGCTGGGGGGGAGTATATAGTCCCTCCTTTATCCTCATTATCTTCCTGGTCTGAACGAAGGGATCTGGGGTGAATTCAATATCCGGGCACTAGAGAGAGGGGTAGAATTGGCAGTGGCACTGTGGAGCTGGAACTGGTAGGGTTGGTGTGGCTCTCATGAGGGTACCACCCTGGAGCACAGGCAGCACAATGCTACCCATGTTTAGTGATGCTGGTGACCTGTACATTCAGAATTTCACTGCCTACACAGCGCTATTCAATATACATCTATCGGGAGGTGGACTTGCTCCTTTTTCAAGTCCTCTCTTCAAAATCAAACACCAGCATTCTTCATTTGTTATAATATTAACTTCTGACAAACATTTATTCATGTTAATGGGGAAGAAATAGGTAAACYGGGAGGAAAGATGAACTTGGATAAATCCATAATACTTAATGGGTGGGGTCTAGCCTAGGTCTGACTGTGACTGAGTTTCAGCCAGGAATGTAGCATGGTCCCAGATGTGATGTCTCCCTTAATACTGCCAGAGATTTGTGCTTTTTTACTGTTCTCTGTATTGGGAAGCAGCTGTGGCTCACAGCTGCAGTTCTTGCTGTGAGGGTAACACAGAGAGTCTGGCTGATACTGTGCACTTCAAGTCTATAGATYATGATAAAATTACACAGTGGAACTTGCCAGAAATAGTAGGCTGCAATTAAAAGGATATATAGCACACTTCACAAAAACTTAACAGCATAAATTATTGTTCACAGAGACATRCTGCTACTTTACTGACTACTGATACCATTCCCACCTTTTTGGCTCATGGATATTTTGCAGATGCACACATCTGTAGCATGCAGTTATCACAGTCCTGACTTTTCTCAGGYTTTCTCTGTACATGGCAAACTGCATGCATGCATATCATGCAGCATACACTCACATTGATGTCACCACCAAATAATATATCCCACTGAAGAACAACACAGCAAACAAATAAAGTCTTTTATCCCAGCTCTCCTGCCCATCTTTACACACAAAATCAAAGTTGACATTTTGAGCTGCTCTGATTTCTGAAGCTTTTTTTATTTAGAAGCCTTCATATGACATAGAAGTATCAGGTCTCCATTTGACAGAGTATCAGGTTGACTCATATCAAGTTAAACTCTCCTTCAGGCTAAGAACAAAATACCCTGACATGTTGCCAGACAGAGTTAGAGTGGCAAATTCCCTAGATGATAAAACATCTGTTGAAATCCAGTTCCCTAGCACAAGGGTTATGTTTCTATTCCTCTTATTCTTTGCTTCCTCSTCCTCTGCATATACTTCACATTTCTCTGCAGGTTGATCTCTGATATTGCAGGTTCTCACTCCCTTTCAAGCTATCCTAGCATCCCAAATGTATACAGTACTAGAAAATACATTTGTGGATTTAACTCATTTTTCCAAAAAGTCTTACTTATCATAAGAGCAAGTAAAAGGAGGGGTAATTTTTTAYAGTGAGAATCATTTAGGGCAATACTGCACACTCTGACACGTTAAGGTTTTTGAGAGGAGGAAAGGCATCTATGTCAGTGCTCTCTATTTAAGACTAACAATTACCATGCAATCTCTCATCTGCACAGGCCTTTCGTGAACTGACACGCAGCTCATTTGTTTAAATGATCAACTAAAGCACACTATGAGACAACCAGTTCTAACTACCAGGAAAATAAGAGCCCATACCTAAATCCATTTGCTGCAGGCAGATGGTGGATTGCTTTTCTGTCCCTTTATGCTGCAGTCCTGCTCCCTTAGATCTTCTCTACTAAGAGGGGGACATACCAGGAGGTCAGTTTTCTGACAAGGTCATCTGCCTTCAGAGTATGAAAAGAACTGCACAGAAAGTGGGTTGGGCTATATTTAGAGTTTGGTCCAACTCCGTGCCAAGGTCTCCCCCGCTGTCTCTCTCTTGCAGCACCGTCTCAGGTTTATTCTTGCAGATTCTCAGCCCACAGAACACACGAGAATAGAAAAGTCGCTCTGAGCTATTGCTGGATCGAGGTTTTTTTGCAATTTGCTAAAAACAAGTGGATCAGCAGTTCAGATGAGAACTCCTTAGATCACTCACTCTTCCAGTCTTTATCTGTATTTAAGTGGATTTTCCCTTTTCAGTTGCATAAGGGGAGGAAAGTGCCTGGGATAGAGCAAAAAGACTCTCCTGAGCTAAGGTAAGGTTGCTTCATTTTTGTATTGTCATTGTAATTACAGCTCAATTAATGATTTGGATCAGATATGTTTCTTCTGCTACACCACTTTTGCATGTCAGTATTAAGGGTATTTTTGGATAATTAAATTCTCCATGTAAAAATATCAATTCTCATTATCACTGTCTACAAGAAATGGGAAAATAAAAGGGYATCAGCATGTGAAATAGAACATATACTACCTGATTCTTACCTGCTTAAATGACTGTAAAAAAGCACACAGCCATGGCAATAGACTGAAAATGAGAGAACCCCAAATGTGTGGCTATATGCACAYGATTACATATACAGGCATGCATTTAGATGTGCCGAGTGATGTTTCAGCCACATTCTTTTGCACAATATGAGCAAACATGGCAGCAAGTTTGTGATTTAGGGCTTGCTGCAAATAGCACAGATATGAATAAAAAAAAAAAAAGAACATGTGCTCAAATCCCTTTACAGTTCCAAAGCTGCTCAGCTTCAGAGTACAGGCAGTATTACAGATCATATTGTATTTGGTTTCCTTTCCACTGTATGCTATACATTGGTTCAGCATTGCTTCTCTTTTTAAAAACACATATGGCTCAACAATTTTCTTCATTTTAAGCTGTTGTGATTCTTAAGGGAAAAAATTTCTGGGCAGAATACATCATTGCATACCTGTCTGTTAGGAGATCCTAACACACTTCAGGTCACATGGCCATCATGATACCGTAGTGTGGATCCAACATGAGGAGAATGTTGTCATGTAAAGACACTCTGGAGCCATGGATTTAGCACTGGCATACACACACACTTTCTAATGCAACATGACCTCAGCAATACCACAGGAATGGTAACATGAAAAAATTGGGTAGGAAGGTCCACTGGATCCAAAGGTCCAAACACTGATGGGAGAGAACCAACTCATACTGCACAACATAATCACTGTGTAAAAGCCTTCGCAGAAGCAACTAAACAAAGGCAGATGGATTCTGGATTAAAATTCAGCAAAGAGCAAGAGAAGTCACTGTGAGTTCAGCTAAGGTGACTGGGTGAATTCCTGTACTTATTTCAAGTTGTCTTCTCTTAATACAGCTGCTGGTTAAACAATGCCATGCATCAGGCTATAAAACATSCTAAGCCGGCAAAAGTCTTATCTGCTGAAAAAACTTCTCATTTTGCTCACTCTCAGCTATGCATAAGATCTTCTCATCCTTTGCTTCTGATTTTGCTTAGTAATTTATGCTTGGAGTCTTGAGTGTTAAGTTTATTTGACAGAAGTAATAAACACGATCCATTTCACACAAAATACTTCCTAGCAGTGCTAAGACTGTTTAACAAATGAAAATTATGGTAGCATGCCATGGAACCAACTTGGGCTGTGTTRCATGTGATAACTGATTCATCCAGAAGGTTTATATTGTGAGAACTTGAGGAAGAGGCTGTTAAAGGAGGGTTGCTGAAATACTGCAAATGCATTTATCAAATTTATCAGCAAGTAAAAGGCGTCACAGTATAAAAGCATCTAGTGCAGTCTAAGATCTGAACAGTCTTTTATAAACAGTAGTTTTACACTGATAGAAAAGGGGAAAAATACATTTTTATAAATTTTAAATGTTCAGAGGTTTTGCCTAATGAATCAATTTAGTTTTTGTGACACTTTGTGGTACTATTTTCCATTTACACATGGGAAAATATTACTTACTGCCCCATCAATATTAAAGACATCAGGGATGTAGGGTTGGCTTAAAAAAAAGCAGTAGTGCTGTGACTGAGCTTTCTAATGCAGAGCTCCCAAACACCCCTGACAGATGGACAGGAACTGCTGTGTCAGTGGCAGACAGGACTGGCTTGTTTTGAAGGAAGGGTCATCACACCCTCCCCACAGGAGCTGAGCCTAAAATGTGTMTGTCACCCAAACTGGTGGGAGGTTTGTTGACACGGAGATGACAGGATGACAMCTTTGGAAAATGGCAGTAGGATGATGAATATGGGCATGGCATTACCAGAAGAAGGTAGAAAGAAGCACATCTGAGTGAACAGGCCTCATATTCTAAGGTAGACAAACCTCAATCTGCTTCTAACCTCTTTCTGGAGCCAATCCTACTTGGTGGGTTCTTCCTCTTCCTATTCTCTCCTCATATCCAGCACTGTGAGCTAGCTTTGCCTTGCTAAGGCGTGGTCTCCAATGGACACAATATGTCCATTCCAGTGGAGACCACTATGCAAGTGGAAAAAATTTAAACATAGTAAATTAAAAGGAGGAAATTTACTTTTTTCTCCTCTCATGTAAGAAAGAAAGAAAGAATGAAACCCTTAATTTCTATTAGATGGCCTGATGGGGCTGAAACCCACCTTCCTCCCTTGTGGTGGGAAGGCATGGCCATACATATTGAATGACATGTCCAAGGCTGTGGAGGAGGAGGAGGAAGGGAAAGCTTGGCTGATGATGTGTGCTGCCAGCTGCCCAGGCAAAGCTCCAAGAGCTTTGCTTTAGCACTGTCCCTCTCAGCTGACAGGTGTAAGCAGGACCAGAGCCAGATGGGTAAATCCAAACAGCACCAGGGGAACAAGTCCCACCAGCAGTCAGATCCCCTGCCCCACTCCTGTATTTATCTTCTGCCTTAGGGGCTTTCTTCTGGTGCAACCAAACAACAAACAACCCTGGGATTTTTCTCCCTCCCTGCCAAGCTGAGCAGACAGAAACAAGCTGGGATTTTGGGGAGAGTCAAAGCATACCTCAACAAAGACCTTTAACAAGAGTTCCTGCCAGGTGCCACGGCAGCAATGCTACATGGCTCTGCAGTCAACCTGCAGGACCAAGACTCATCTCCAGCCACCACCAYCAATGCATAGCTGGTGCTGCAGCTGGCATCGAGGCAGGGACACCCAAAAGGGGCTTGGAGAGTGTGAGCAAGGTAAAGGGAGCTCTTGGAGTCAGTCTGTGAGTACTTGGGTACAGCCCTGTGTGTATGCCTGCATAACGGAGGAACACAGAACTTGGTAGGAAGACAACTGCTGAAGGAGATCTGCCTTAAATCCTGCACTGAAATTTTCTTTCATAACCTTTAGTGACTATTGCCACAACTTCTGAATATACTTTCCAGGAAGGGATRGATGATGATATG
>JACDOX010000082.1:2908765-3000370 GCA_014549065.1 Cardinalis cardinalis | reverse complement strand
CATATCATCATCCATCCCTTCCTGGAAAGTATATTGTATATCCTATACTATGCTGTATAGGAAAGAGAGATAGTTATAGACACAGAAAAATTCCAAAGCTTTAACTAAGCAAACAGTTAATGAAATAATTATAGTCATTCAACTAAGCAGTACTTTCCCCTGAAACTTATTTGTAATAAGGACATGGAAAGAAATCAAAGATCATACTCACAACCAGGCACACAACCCCAGCCTTTGTCTGACCTGCTTTCACAAATCCATCTTTCAAAAATAGGAAGGAAAAAACCCCAACAACACAACTTTTCCATAGGGTGCCCTGCTGGTAGAGTGATATGTCTTTGCAGAAAACTGTCTGCACTGAGAGGAATAGACTCATCATCTGCATTTTCTTTCTTGTCCCAATACAAGTATTGGGACTGACAGAAAGATCTCCAGCACTGGTTTTTATGTTTTGCATTACAGAATATCACTTTYAACTGTGGCAAATTGAGTGTTGTCTACTCAAAGCACAATAAATCTGCATGCTTACAACTAAGCAYAGTAAGGCACAGGACAAGAAATGCACTGGAACAGTGAGGTACTCTTCAGGCCTGCAGCACCACACTGCTTGGCAGTTGCAAATGCCAGCTCTAAACTTAGGAAAACTGCAGGCAGAGCACAATATGCTATACCCAGTGCCCTACTTCTCACCCAGACAACTTTGTGGTCCTACTCAGTACAATTTTCTGGCTCTCAGTCCCTACTTTGGTGATTACTCAGGATGGGTATACAACCCATTCATGTGAGAAGATGAAGGTTGTCAACTTTAAAGCAATTTCCAATGACAATCCCACCTACACAGTGTGGCATTAAGCTATGCAGGAAGAAACAGCTAAAACTTGGATTATATAAAACTGACACAAATTTCTTATCTTCCATTACATAAGCCTAAGTTCTTTCAATTGCAGCAAATTCACAGTGACCACTACTGATGCTAAAATGCCACAGAAAGTAATCCAAGAACACTTGAGCTCTTCTGTGTCAAACACCAGAGGCTGAAAGTGCATATAGACAGCTGCAAAACAGTAAATTACAGTTTTACATAAAATGAAACATAGTCGTGTTAGAAGAAATCCTTGGATGTGAACTTTCTCACTTTTCACTCATWGCCAGCTTTTTAGTATACCAATCTGATCTGCAGGCATTCACTTCAATAGGAGAAGAGAGTCCAATCCCTAGCACAAATAACATTGCAAAAAAAAAAGTATTTACGACATGGTTGTATTTTAGCACAGTCCTCATGCAGTTTTTGTATTCACGAATGATTTTGTGGGTGAATATAAGAATGAAGGAGGAAAAAAACTCYCTAAATGGATGTCAAATAATTGAGATACTCTCCCTAAAGAAACAATATAAAAATCATGTACTAAGTAGAGTAAAAATAGGCATTTTACACCATCTTGTCTGTCTTTAAGAGCACAATTTAAATAGCAAATGAGCAGCAGTCAGTCTTCCTGTCACTGCACTTTCCTCTGCTAACACAATCCTTAGAGACGTCATCCAGCCCAACCTGATGTATGTCCTCCCTTACAACACCTGCCTGAAAGAGTGGGACAGCAAGGAAGTCTCACTTGGAAGAAAGTGRGACTGTACAGGATGAGCTTGTCAGTATATGGAAATATGAAGGGCTGAGATGATGTGTCAGGGCTTGTGCACTCGAGCAGCTGCTGCTGCTGTGCAGTTCTTCTCACTCAGCCAAGCCAAGGAGCTGCACATTCCTCRCTGCACATTCACCCACTCACCAGCACCAACCCACTTAGGAGGAGACAMAACCAGGCTGTGTGTGGCAGTGCTCCTCACTCGGGGTTCACCAAATGTGGAATTTTTCTTCACTCGGGGTCACTGTATGTAGTAGTGTTCMCAGGGGTYCCAGGATGAGGGGAGAGATGAGAATCTTGACTCCATGTTTCAGAAGGCTGATTTACTATTTTATGATATATATTATACTAAAGGAAAATGGTAYATTAAAACTATACTAAAAGAATAGAAGAAGGGATTTCATCAGAAGGCTTGAAAGGAATAGAAAGGAATGAATAACAAAAGCTCATAACTCTCAGAGAGTCCAAGTCAGCTGATGTGATTGGCCATTAATTAAAAACAACCAACATGGACCAATCAAAGATGCACYTGTTGCATTCCACAGCAGCAGATCATTATTGATTTTCTTTTTCCCTGAGGCTTCTCAYGAGAAAAATCCTGGCAAARGGATTTTTCAGAAAATATCATGGCGACAGCTGTGATGGAGTTTCTCAACACAGAGAAGTAGACACCAAGAGGCTGAAATTAWGTGACCTTTTTTTGCAACTTGAGGCTCTTTAAGGGGGAAAAACAGAGCCCTTGTTCCCCCTCACATTAACTTTCATCTGACTTCCAGCTGTCTGAGGTGCAGACCATAAAGTCTAATTATAGGTTTATTGAGTCTTCCCAGAGACTGGCTCCTTACGTGGGCTAAGAATTTCACATATCTCTTTGGGAGCCTGGATATTCCTCCATTTTAGATTTCCCTGTTATAAACGTACAAGGTGGGTTTCTTATCAAGTTTGCTCCTTGACACTGAAACAAAAGGAAAAAATTCCAGCCTTCATCAAACAATGCAAGGCATGGAGTGATCACTGCAGAAGGCACAGCTAGACTCTTCCCTGCTGTCCTCTCCTGTGACATGTCGCTTTAATAGAGCTGCTAACACTGAAGACATTTTTATTATTAAAAGTACAAAGCTATGGCATGTACTAAGCAGTCAATATTCTATTTTACAATTGCAYAGATGAGCTGTGTTTGCTTTGTGTRAATGCCCAGTGCACGTGGTCCGAGGAGGGAATTCTAGAGGATTTATTTGGATGGAAGTCAGGTACATGTATGTGCTTTGTTATACTAAGGAGATTGGGAATATGAATTGATGCACTGAGAGGGACTACTTAGCCTTTAGCAAACCACTAGCACTTCTTCCACCTCAGTTTGTCTTACTGAAAAAAAAAATAGTCGAAATATCCATTAATGGGGTTTGTTGGAGCCTAAATAACATATGTAAAGTTCTGTGGGATTCTGGAAGTGCTATAGGAGAATATAATASTTGTTTGTTATATTCTGGCAGAAAGGACATGAAATCCCTTTCTTTGACGCTTGAAAAAGCATGAGTGGTTTTAAAAGTACTTTTGAGAATCCAAACCCATTGCATTCAGATCATTAAGAGGAAGAACAAATTTGGGGCTCACTCTGTCAGAGCCACGCCTCAGTCAGATGCATTTTGATTCTGAGTTACAATCTCCAGGTTCCAGTACTGACAGCCACAATCAAAGGCTTCTTTGTCATGTCTTTGCTATTCAGCAGCTTTGGGGACAGTGCCCATGACATGACACAAGAGAAAGATAAGGCTGAGCCTTATCCAGAGGGTTTCACTACTGCATCCAGCTCAAGGACAAACTGCTGACAGACTCTGCAAAGCTGGGGCCAGAATATCCACAGGGTGGGAGAGACAGAAGCAGTGCTTTATCTAGGTCCTGAAGCCTGAGCTTGAGACTGCCTCGTAAGGCAGATGTCCTCTGGTATCCTGTACAAATTCACACGATGTGAGCTCTCCCTTCGAGACCCTGTTGGGAAATGCAGTCTCCACCTTGTTGATTTACTCCAGGGCTGCTGATAAGGAAACCCCTGTGGAGCAGAACACTATCCACAGCACAACAGGGATGAGATAGGCAGCACATCTGCAGAGGGAGATCAGATCAGTGCTTTAGCCAAAGTTACAGAAAACAGCCACMGTAAAATATTCCATGTCTTACAATATGGGAAACAGCGTAACCCTCATGTCAGAGATACTTTGTCTCTCACTGTTTGTCTTTGGAAGCAGAAAGAATGGCTATATACAATTAATGATATCAAACAGAGCCYAGGCATAGCAATAAAAAAACCCCAAACAATACATTAAGTACTGTTATGATCATTTTATCCTTTTGTTTTTGTTTTAAACTAAACTAATTACTTAGCTCAGCAATGGTCAGGACTGGAATGAAGGATGGTAATGAAGGTATAACCCTGGGGAACAATTTTGATTATAGTGAAGGTTTCAGCTGACTACATTTTAATTAATCTGAGTAGTACAGCATTCTGAATCCCCAGATAACCCAGATCAATTTGCAGACTAACATGACTCATTTTATAGCATACTTTAACATTGCTCTAATAAATTCTTCAACAGTTCTTTTAAGTTTCAGAGGTAATTTAATTTCTCTTCTATTTTTATTATAGAGGCTTTCAAAAGACATTTCAACTATATATCATTAAAATCATGTGGCTGTGGAATGCCAAATATAGCATCAGAAACCAAATAACTCTTCGTTAATTCTATTAATTAAAAAGCMCAAAGACATTCCTAATTACAAAAGAAGGGTTTCTATTTGTATTGATAAAGCATTTTAAATTTAAAATATGTCTCTATTATAATAAAGATGAGCCACAGTACCATTTGGTTAAAAAGCTCAGCAGTGAACTAGCATAATAATGAGATAACATGACAAGATAAAAGCAGGATATTCAGGGTTCAACACATGATGCAGTGTCATACACATTTTCTGTATAATCCAGGCTTAAGGAAGTCATCCTTAAAGTCTGACAAAACATGCATAGAAATACATGGCAAACAAAGAACTAGATCCCAAAATAAGTATTTTTTGAGCTAATACATCATAARACCCATAAGATGATGTCATTTATATATTTAAATTCAGAAAACACATAAATTTTCYGGTGCATTCTCCTCTGCATCATTAATTCACCACTGTTTTGCTACTGTATGGAAATGAAAATGTTCAACTGCCCAGTATTCTCCCTGCTTCACTGAGACACTGCAGACCCCAGTATCAGTTAAATGTGASCTGCAGAGGTGGCTGCACACCGCCAGCAGCATCCCCAGGGTCCCCATCCAGCAGCAGCACTGGCCAGTAGATAGCAGCAGCAGTAGATATCAAATCTTCCTCCAAGAGGGATGTAAAAACCAGAAAAAGATCCAGCCAATGTGTAAGGACCAGGAAAACCCCTGAAGAAAGTATTSAAGCAGAAAGGGCTAAACCCAAGAGAAGGGCAGCCAGCACAGACCACTGAAGCCAGTGGCAGTGGTGGCAGGAAAGCGAATGAGGAGGGCAAGAGATGTGGAGCTCTAATTCTGAGCAGAACACTKCTCCTTGTTGTCATGTAGAAAATGCTTTTTCTCTCTCTCCTCACCAGGGTGAGCTGCTGCACCCCTGCTCAGGCTCTGGGCAGCCGTGGTTCCTTGGCCCCTGTTAGAGGCACTGTCACACAGGGGTGCAAGCACACTTGCTCCTGGCAGCTCCTACCCCTGTGAAGGGGTACCAAGTCCCTCCCTGCTACACCACCAGGCCAAATGCATCCCCAATTCTGCCAGSTGTTCACTGTTGTTACCTAAATCTTTTGAAAAGACAGGCATTGAAGAGGCTGGGGGAAAAGAAAGAGAAGTAAATTCACAYGTCCCTTAACCCCAGTGTATCCATAAAGCTGACAAAACCCAACCCAATTAAAACAAAGCATGAATTAATTAGTTTTCCAGGGTGAAACTGTTCAGTCCAGGATAAAAAAACCACATCCCACTTCTGTGCAGGAGCAATGAAGTAAATGTGATTTAAGAGAATGATAGTGGATTTCCTTTGACAACAGGCAAGGTACAGACCTGTGGTCATATCTCTGATAAGGCACTTAGTTCATTATTTTCTGTTTGCTTCTGCTAACCCAACAGTACCACAGATATTCTATTTTGCTGTTGTCATTACCCCAACAGTTACAGTAATAATTWGTTACAGTAATTAATCACAGAATTGGGTAAAGGTAATGGCATTCTCTGGAGCATGCGAAGTTATTCCAGGTTGGAAAACAGGCATTCATGCTTAGCAGTAATTGTGAAACCAATACTTAAAGAGCTTGGACTGCAAACCTCAAAAAGGAAAAAGCATCAAATTATTACTGCAGAACAGGGCATAAAACCTGCCTATTTTATTTGAAGAGGCAGTCTCTGCACAGATTTGCAAGCCTCAGTCATTTAAATTTTTTTTCTGTTTTTCTTTTGTTTTGTTCACACTGGGCAACCAGCTGAGTATTTAGTTCAGGTTTCAGAAGAGCTTGAGTGATGTATTTAACACCCACTGGGCCACCACTTACACTGTGTTCGAGCCAGCAGGAAAGGAACAGCTGCTATTGCTCTCCCTGCCTCAGGTTAAGCACCAGCACTGGGAACCCGGTACCAGGAAAGCGTGAAAGTACCAGCGCTTACACGCTGCAGCCTCAAGTGATCTAGAATCCCCCTCCTGATTTTATATTTTTCACTTATGCCATATCTTCTAATTGCATCCAAGGATGTGGAAAAGTAAATAATATGGTGCACTTCACCTTGGGCTGACCCTAAAAATTTCAAACTTGCTTCAAAACTGCAAGTTTGGGCAGATCATAGCCAGAACCTCAGAAGGGAGCCCAAAAGAGCTTGAGCCAACCAAGTTCTATCATTCCATGGCTCTGAACAATACTCTGACTGACAAAAAAAGAGATAGGTCAAAAGCCTCCAACCTGTGTACAACACAGAAAATATTCAAGAGATCAAACAATTCTCAACTTCCAAATTGAAAATGGGAAGCAGAAGTGACTGCAGAGGATTTTAATTCAAAAAACTGCTGCTGTTTTGGTTTGTTAGTCAAGACTTGTGTTAGCATGTGTTTCATTAAGCACACTTGTAGTCTGCTATACAATGGTGAAAAAAAAGTTCCTTCTGCTGTATTCTTGTGTTCAGTTGTGGGGTCATTTTTTCTAAGAGAGTTTTGAAGTGTACAGAGCCAGGAACTGGACATGATCACACATCCATAGATCTGTGCTGCATTCAACACAGTCTGCTCCAAGGTGTGAGCAACTGGCCTGCAGAAGGAACAGGAGTCAACCCCAGTCTGTCTCAGATGGTTTCCCTTGCTCCTCCCAGGAGGCCCAAAGCAGGCAGCTGCTCCTCCTCATCAGGAGGGCTTGCTGTGGCATCCCAACAGATCAGGCTCCAYTCCCCATCAATCTATACATTATTAATCTTATCTGGGGCAGACAGTGCTGACGCCCAGCTTCCTCAGTGTCTGGAGGAATACCAGCTGTCTCCAGTTCAGCACAAGGAAATTGAATCTCTGCATGTATCAAGAAGAAATATTTCTTAAGGATTCAGAGTCCTTCTCCTTTTCCCTGTGCACTACCAAAGTAACTGCCTGGGATTCATATGCCACTCCATGGCTCTGCACGTCCAGGAGCAACACACTCCTTTCTTCATCCTCTGCTTATAAAATGACTGTGCCACTTTCTCTCACACAAGGACCTGGCCCCATGCATTGCAGGTCCATCCATTGCCCATCCATTGGAGGCTTTTTGGGATGGGTTACACAAGGACTGTCTTTATCAGACCAACAGAAGGAGATGCCYAGATTTTGCAGCCAGTGGAAGATAGGGCAGCACACCTCTCAGAGCACAGGAATGGACATTAAAGAAAACTATTGTACTCAACAACTTCTTAAAATGTACCTCTAAGAAGTCCTTCATGTTCTTTGTTCTAAGGTTCAACAATTTCTGTCGTTCTTCTCATCAGCTRTGGAGCATTACAGACCTGAGATACCACACACTTGCTAATGTTGTAAATAAAATAGTTCATTGCTACTGAAAGACAACCAAATTGAGAAACTACATCTAACCTTGAACTTAAGAGCAGGTTTATAAGGGGTGGCAGATAAGATTCATATTCATCAGCCCTTCTCAGAAGTGACCTTAAAGAACCTGATGGCAAATTATACACACAAAAAAGGGGAAGAAATAGATTTTTACTGACTTAAAGAGCTTTTGAAGTCTCTAACYATCTCAGAGATGTTCTCATGGTTGTGTGGACATGGCACAGACTGGTGCATTACAAAAACATGGTTTGATTAACTCCTTAAAATGGTAGATTAACTCCTTAAAATCCAAAGAGCACTAACTACTGTAGCTATTTTTGCATCAGAAACTTGCTTCTTTGACCAGTTTTCCATTTCAGGCTGCAGTCCAGCAGTAAGTTGGGTTATGAACAGTCACATTAAGAGACACATATCTTGCATATCTTACCCTCTCAAGGAACTCAGAGGTCTCTACTGTGTCAACACTACATGTGAAGAAGCAGTATTTAAAAAAAAAAACAACATTTCCCTCTGAGGTAAAAAGTTATTTCCAAACAGCTTTTGATCTCTTAAATCAAGTTACTGAGACTTTGCTAGCAAGTGGGAGAGTCTCCTCTAAATCAAAAGGTTGCAATCAAGTGATGAAAGCAACCTGAAATGGCTCACAAGCAGACATTTTTTATGTAGAAAGTGACACACCATGTTCAGGTCTAATAAAAGCACATCAGATGTTGGTATGAAAAAGACACTAATTTGACCCACTGTTTCCCACAGGCTTACAGCACTAATAAATCCATGTTTGTGTCATTAATCTGTAGAACTAATGACCAGTAAGACTGCAGTAAGTGGTAATTAAAGCAATAGAAATGGCCCATTATACAGATGCTATTGCCATTGTGTGTGTGGTAAAGGAGCATTAAATTCAAAAATTGTGCTCATTTTATGCAGTTGGGCTCTCCAATGAAAGCTGGATCTGGATCATGTTAGTGTAATAACATGTTCTCAAGTGCTATTTTATTTTTTAAATTGGTAATTATAATTAAACACTCTGGCTGAATACTATTACCCTCACCCACACACACCATCAAAACAAGATGTCAAATTTACTTTTCCTACAGCTTGATTTTGGCAAAGCAAGCAATCTGTACTCTCAGGTACTATTYGGAAAGCAAGATCAGCAGATTGAGGCATTTACCTCCTCAAATACTGCACTTTTTATGTTGCCATACTTGCCACATAACTTCAGCCATGGCAAATAAAAATCTGTCATAAATCTGTGTTTGGCAGGGCTCTTTATGCCTCTTGGAGCAGGCTGATAAGTTTTGTATGCCCTGGTATGAAGTACTTGAAAAAAAATAAAGATTTCCAAGTAGAAAACTAAAACATGTTATACATCCATACTCAAATTCCACAAGGCAAACCTACTCACATAAATTTACCTGGCAAGCATGCATGAAGGTGCTTTGACTGTTCATCATTGCAACAAAGGAAGACTGGATAAGCACTTMTATCTCAACAAATTAGTTTTAGCCTATGGGCTTCCCCACACTCATGTCTGGGTTTGACCCTTACAGTCACCTATGTATTTCTGTTAAGATACTTTCACTAAGCCTTTGTCACAAGGCAATGACAATTAGTTCCCATTAACTGAYTTCCAATTAACCACAGGTCTTAAGAATGTGAGACATCAGATTCTTATGTAGAGTTGGAGCCGAGATCTGCCTGTTTATACTGGACAAAGCAATTTAAATATACACTAGTAAGAGAGTTAGATTTTAATCATGTAAGACACAGTATTTGTTCAAGCAAAAAGCACAAGGGGAATACACTAAAAACCAAAAGAAAATAAACCCCCAAAATGTGGCTGTTGAAAGAAAATTATGGTTGCATCTCACGTTAAAAATGTTGATATATGAGTTCAGAGTTGCTGCCAAGTTTATGGTCATTCTGAATACATACTGGTTGTTCAGCTTCTACCCACCAGATTTAAAGAATAAAACAACACATAGGTTTACATAGATCTGATACTTCATGTAAAACTAAACAAGTTGTTTGCTTTTTTTTGTTGTCTTGTTTTGTTAAAACCAACTACCATTCTGCAYGTGTTTAGAAAAAGTCACATTTTTCAGGAGTCTTTTAATCAACTGTAGCAATTTATAAACTAATTTCAAAAATAAATATTTAGAGGTCATGTAAGCAATGAACTCAGAGAATGGCTGAGATCCAAGCATTGTGTAGACTGAATGACATGATTCTCCAGACATTTTTCTGCCCATGTGGTGCCATCAAAGAATTCTGGGGGGGTTTTTTGTTTTTTTTTTAAACATCGTGACAAAAATTAGGAAGGAAATAGAGAGACATATGAGAACTGTGAAGTGAGACAGGAATAATGCAAGAGGGGTCACATCCCATCACTCAAACATGGGGCAGCAGAAGGGAAGGARTAAGATAAGAAAAATCAGAGCAGCAATGGCAGCCAGGTCTTTTCTTGGMAAAAGCTTAAGAACAAAATTAAAGTCAAACACAACCATCACATTTCTCTTCAGACCTCAGCTACTCTCTGTACTCTCCTCTTCTCACCAGTTTGGACATGACTTTTACCAGCAAACCATCTTCAGCTGCCCATCTGGACTGTGAGGTGCTTGAGGAAAGTGCTGAGGACTCGGCTGTCATACCAACATTACATGTGGTTGCCAAAATACTCTGCTCCACTAATTACCTTTCTTCAATCAAAAAGCTTCCTGGGGTGACCAAGGAGAAGGAGAAACAACACCTCACTGTTGATAAATTATTTGCCATTTCAGACCACTGGAAAACTCTAGAAAAGTGCTGCCTCTCCTTCAGTTTAAATACGAGCACAAGAGTCTGAGGCACCTTAATTTTGACAGCCACACAAAAGAGTCTTCTCTGGACTGGCCACCAACCATGCCAGGTCTCTGTAGCAATTTGCAGCAATATCCTTCATTGGATTATGCTGCTAAATTAGCTGCAGATGCTTCTGTAGTCAATCTTTCCTCAGCTGCGTGCTTCAGAAAAAATGAACTGGAAAAGTCTGCTTCATCGGCTCGGTATCGGCCACAAAAAACTGCATGAAACCATGAAGTCAAGCTCAAACACCCCTGGAGAATTCTGGAGCATCACTGTCACATCTTGATTTTACTATTTCATCCACTCAGATGAAAGGATGTTTAAAACCAACACTTCTGGGGACAAAGAAATTCCCATTTCATTCTTCTTTCATTACTGTAGTGTGGCTGAAACCTTCTATTCTCAGAAAAGTCAAAAATAAATAAATGCTGGTATAGCAGGGAAGTTTTAGCCTCAGAAGTGGAATTTCTCACAAGAACTGTTGAGCAGCTGAAGACATAGGAAAGAACACTATTCCTTCTCTCAGCTAAAGCAATTGCTACCATGATTATATCATCTCCCTTTAAGGTTCGTTTGCACAAAGGGAGGTGAGCCTATCAGTAAATGACAGACTAAATTATCACATGCCCATAAACCTCTCCTTCTACAACTGCTGTACACCAGAGGATCATCATGAAAGCGGATCCCACACTCAAGGTGAAGGCCTTACTGTAAACTTGAGCTCCATTTCAGACCCTGAGATGCTGTTTCTTAACAGCATGACATGAGCCATTGTGCTGACAGCCAGGCTGTTCCTGAGAAACATCATTACACTTCCATGCCTGACTCTTCTCCTACTTTCTTAGGTTTACCTCCATATCTGAAAAGCTTGTTTGGTGCTCCAACTCATCCTATACCATGAGCTAAAACCCTAAATGTTAAACCCTTAGTTCCTTATTTTGGGTTTAAGTCTGAGATTGAGAATCTAATAAAATCCAGGATATTCAAACTATGTCCTGAAACTACAAAATACAGTCCTTTTCCCAGCACCTTCTGTATATATACTGGAAAAAATACTACAAAGCTTATCAGAAGAAAAAGCCAACTTCTCTACAAGTGGAGTGAGATTTCAGAGGGCAGTCATAGTCTCTAGTGAAAACTGATATGCCAGAGCACGGGAAGATGATTTTCCCCAAGTCACATGCCAAGTTAAATCACAATACCAAGAACAGTACGCAAATCTCACTGATGTGGTAAAACATCTGCAAGTCCATGTGTGGTTTTTCTGCTTATTTATGTGTCTCTACATCTCGTTATTTTTCCATGCTGAATACTCAAGACTGAACTATGCCTCTCCCACACTTGGGAAGTGTTACATGGAACTGCTTGTTATTTTCAAGAGTGAATTACCAYCAGAGTGGGAAACATACCTTGGAATAGCCTTTGTTCATCTAAAATCCTGTGTCTTTATGCTTGCAGTTACCATATTTCCCTTAGGGTTACTAGAAATAGTACCATATTTCTCTCATTTCTGAAAACTCTTTGTGGTGAAATAGGGCAAATCCTCCCAGTCTCTTACTACTTGTAAGGTTGTTTCTCCAAGTGCCCACTGTGCTGAGCTTGGGTTACAAGTCCGATCACAAAAGAAAAAGCCACCAAGCATCCCCTGTAGCGTTGGTGGCACATAAAGAGGGAAGCTCAAACAGGCAGGGAAAGAGAATATGCTGTATTCCTCCTACCCCCTGCTTTGTATGTGTAATATTCCCATTTCTCAGGACACTCTTGGTGACTCCCTGTCCCACGCAGAGCCCACAATGTGGTTCCCACTGCACATCCCCTTTTCTCTGCTTCCTAGGGAGTCAAGATTTACACATGACAACCACAATATGTCTGTGTGTATGTCTATGTCTGTGTGTTGATCCCAGAGTTTCTGTCTTGGCCAACAGCCATTGAGCCAAGGTTTGTCAAAAAGCTGGAGAAAGCAAATTCCTGCAAGTTCTTACAAGTTTTGTGAAAACAGGCRGGAAGGCATTTCTAAAATTATCTTTGTGAAAAGCAAGGCTGGCATGTGCAATCCCAGAGAGAGGGGAGCATCCCAGCAAATTCCTCAGCCATGGGAAAAGTATCCACTGAGACTCACAGTCAACCACTGGACACAAATTTATAGGCAAGTAGGCATGTTCAACCCCAGTGCTCAGAAAACTACTTATCTGGCTAGGCAGGCACTGCAAAACATAGTCATTTGAATGATTTATTCCATTCTTTCTTCTAAATCTTTCCCAGCATTGGATCAGGAGGGAGCAAACTGGTGGGTGACACACATTTGCTAGCACAGCAAGGATCTTTATAAAAGCAGATTTTGTATTTTCCAAATTAAACAGGAAAAAAGCCAGTGACAGGGTGTGTTAAGAGATCCTGTTTGTTTCTAAGCCTCATTTCAAACACTTTGCATGCATGTACATTCAAATACAGAACAGCATCCATTCTGAAATGAGCACCAGGGTAGAGCCAATGCATGGGTCTTAGGGTAGCTAAGTTTACTTTTTCAAGGTCTGTATTTCAGAGCAGAGATATCTATTATGAATGTTTTCATCACACATCCCTGGTCAGCACTGGCTGGGACTGCTKAAATAAGAGGGAAAAGGGGAAGACTGAGTCCATCATCACCCTTACTCAAGCCATGCCCCTTTAGGTGCCCACACACAGTTCAGCTGCACAAAGCAGCTTGGCAATGGTCCTTTACTCAGGCTGTTTGCTGCTCACCCTGCTGGTGATGATCCAGGGCAGTCACAGAGCAAAAGCAAGCCACTCACCTGGAAGATCTGCAGGCGACTGGAGGAAGCAGGCTGTAAAAATCCAGCCAGCAAAAACCACAGCAGGAAGAAGGTGCTTGTACAAACCTTATCAAGCCACATAATACTTCCCTGCCAGTGTAATAATGAAGGGGAAACTATTTCCCACCACAGYTTACTATGTGAGGATGTAGCCTCAGTACAAAAGGACGTGTGAATTTCCAGCCTAAAACAGTTGTGCCAGACCAAACTCTTAAGGAGTTCAGACCTGGGCAGGCACATATCACACACATTGCCCACAGCAGCAGCAGTGCTAGCAGCACAGAATGGAGGACAGGAGACTCACATGGGACTGCACTGCCCAGAGGATCTCACCAGTGAGTGAGAACTGAGCTTTGACACCTCTTCTCTTGAACTTTCACTGTCCAAGAAACTAAACACAGTGTGGCAGGAGAGCTGTGGACTCCCTACAGCTCTGTCCACCTACCTCAACTGYATCAAATCTTGCTACTTAATACCATCTTCTCTCCACCTCACAGATAGCTTCCTTTCTTCCCCCCATGAAACTTTGAATGTTATTTTTCACAAGTCAAAATTACCAGCAGTGATAGAATTCTTACACWTCTGTTTTAAAAATTATTTTAAAAAAGCTTTATGATTGCACTAAATATATCTCTGTCTACTCCAACGCCCTCTGTTCAATCCCTATCTATAGATCCTTTAATGGGATTTATTCCATTTATTTTCTAGTTTCCCAGGTGATGACACGACAGACCTTCAACCTGGTCTTGTGCAATCAGCAAAGGAGAGGTCAGTGATTTGGCAATAACAAAGTATTTGAGAGCCAGCAACAGGGAGGGGGAGTTCAGATATACAACAATACTGTGCTAGCACAATTGCATCCTTCCCTCTATGAAGACTCCAGCGTAAGTAAAAGCTCCAAGAGCAGACTCTTCATAATTTCCTAGATTGTTTTGATGTGGTTACTTAAGCACAGTTTGATTTGCTTGCCCTCATCTGTGGCTGGGATCTGCAACAGAGACAAAGATCTGGTGCCTSAGGTCTAGAGAAGGGAACAAAATATAACAGGTCCTACACAGCTGTGAAACTTATAATAAGCARTCAGGCTAGGATCTGAGTTTAATTTTTTGTCCCTGTTTTTTCTGTTGCTTTCACATTCCCCAAGTCAACAGCCACTTCTCCTTTCAGGAATTTGGGAAGAACATGCATTTCTTGCCATTTCTCCCAGATGAACGCAGGTGGTCAGAGCACGGTGCTGAGAACAGACAGGCTGTGGGTTCAATTCCCATTTGGGCCATTTCCATTAGAGCTGGACTCAATGATCCTTGTGGGTCCCTTCCAACTCAGAGTATTCTGTGATGCAGGAATTCAGGCACGTCTGCCCCCATCAACAGGGGCACGGTGCCTCTTCCACAGCATGCAGGGAAAAACCATCTCAGCAAAATTGCTCTGCCAGGGCTGGGTCATATTGTCAGTGAACATGGGCTACAGGGAACCCCTGAGCAAGACAGATCTCTGATGTCAGAAAAAGTGGGCCAGAAAGACATGCATGGGAGGCAAGGGAATGGGAGAACACTTCTCCCCAGTAATATGAGATTTTGAAAAGGCTGATGTTTGACATTAGAGAAATGCAAGGCTGAAACATCTCTTTCTAAAAAACCCTCCATGCATGGCCTCCTGCATAGCAACATGAAACTCCTGAGTAGGAAGTTCAACAAAACACAAACTTTCTTAGCACAGGAGAGCCTTGTTAGCTCACCAGTACATGGGAATCTACATGAAAGAATAAAGCAGCAAAGTATTTTTAAAACATCAATTTAAATCCAGACCAGTTCTCCCTCCTCAGTAAGGCTTCAGYGCAGTTGCTCCTGTTAGTGAGGGACTGGAAGTGGTGATATTTCAGGCCTATTCTTCAGCAGTGCTCTAAACCCCCTGGCTCTGAAGCCAGCCTGCCACTCAGGCACCTTGTTCTGTTTGCACACAAACCCAAGTCGAGTAACCTGAGGAGACATTAGCAACTCAACACTCACCACAGTTTCATGCTGTGGTCTGACCAAGTGGCAGAGGCTCTTAACCACAGCATGCTGTGCATGCTAATCCCTCCTTGATACTTCATGTCAGCTCCCACTGTGAATCAGCACAGAGAGCAATGGATTTTGGCTTAACAAGTGGACTCAGTTGCACTTGCACTTTTTGGACGGAGAGAGATTGTCATTCCTACCTACATTACACAATGATCATGACTGCGGTCCATCAACATCCTCCAAATGGTGCCCTGGCAGAGCTAATGTGAAGCTAGGGATGTCCCAGCTGAGACTGCCTGAACAGCTCAGCCATTCCCTTCAGGGGAAAACACCAAAGGAGCTGATGTCATTTACACTTTACCTGACTGTGTCAAGCAAACTTGTTGGCAGCCAACCACAACACAAGAGTGACACTTTAAAAGAAGTGTTCAGGACATGCTTTTCATTTCCACAGTCAACCCAAACACAGCATTGCTGCCTCCACCTTATCCCCTTGTGCAAGACCTAAAAAAGCCAAAGCAATAGCTACATGTGGATGATGAAAACATTCCATTGGGAACTGGAATATGCTGAACACTGCACAAGAACGTGAAGTTGGATATTTTCTGTATCCATAGGTGTTTTTCATGACATATTAGACTTCCTAATTTTTACACTTCTTCTTTGAAGTTCAGGTCCAGAGCAAGGTGAGCAGCGTGGTACAGAAAGTTGCACAGCCACTATGGCACAGGTAACAATTGACTTCGCCCAACCAGAAAGGCCAGATACTTTGAGAGGTACCAACAGCAGTTACAGCTGCCTGATTGGAGGAAGCTGTGGATACAAATCTGTTACAAGCAAGGCTGTTTCTCACTCATCTAGACTGGGAGCAGGCCTTTCAAACACTCAATATAAGAGCAAAGCCTTTGAAGGCATGACTGTTCTTAATGGATGTGCCAAGAAACCAAGAGCTCTGCTGTAATGGAGGGAATCACTTATCTGCAGACAAGATACTGTGCAGGATCACTTCTAAAACAAAGTCAGTTACTTCCTTCCAATTGCTATCTGAAATCTGCCAACAGCAGTAAGAAGAGTATTCAAGAGAAAAAATAGGGGAGTACAAACACAGGGATTAGCTGAAAATAGACTGTCTTTTTTATTACCATTAGTATTTTTAATTGCAAATGGAATCAGACTACATTCTCCYAGTGATAATGTAATTTAAGCAGTCAGTTATTCAGCATTGTGTTGAATCAATATTSTGCAAAATGTTAACTTCCATGCCAAGTTCAGCCCCCTATCCCATCCCTAATATACTTATTCCAAAAAAYCCACTATATTTAATCCCAAAGTTTATAAAGCAGATAAAAAAAGCCATTGCAGTCAACTCTAGAGAATTACGTGCCTGGTTTTCTCTTGAAATCTCTATGGAAACTCCTGCTGGTATAATATTTAAGACTTTAGTCCCTAAGGCAACGTTTTCCATATGACCTCAGGCCTAAAGCTACCTATGCTGCGTCAAAACTGCTCAGACATGTTGATGCTGGCATCAGCTCAAGTTCTTTTAAAATACAGTTAAGATGTGCAATAAATACAGAACAATGAAGTCACCACATGAGAAAAAAATTTCAAAAGTTACCGATCAGAAAAACAGATCTTGCACAGAAACATGAGCAATCATTTCAAAGAGTGGCTGAGTGCCCTCCTCCCTCAGAGCTTGCTCAGCCATTATGCTCTTCAAAGTACTGCATGTCACCCTTCAGCTCTGTCAATATGCTATAGATCAAGGATGGAGATACAGGTTAATATATATCCCAAGAGAGGTGAATATGTTTGAAATTCCATCTGATCCTCATCAAAGGAAAAAATTCTTCACCCTTACTTCAGAGTGCAAGAAGTTGCCAAATGCCCCTGAGGATGATGGCTGCCCTTCTGAAATACGGCCTTCCCCCCCAGAGCAACACCACCAGCTCCAGGTGGACTATATGGGTTCTCCATGGGATCTTCACCTTTCAATAGTGGCTCRGAACCAAGAATGTTACTATTGAAGAACAAGGGCGGAAGGGCTGAATCCCAAGATAAGCAGCAGAGCTGACCTCATCTGCTGTTCCCTAGGGCATTCCACTTAGGATCGCATGAAGTTCCTGAAACAGCATATGAAAAACAGACATTGAGGTTTTACTATTCATAGGCAGGAAGTAAACAACATTTAGCAGGAATTAAAACCACTTATTCAGAGAAATTTAAAACACAAACCCCACATACAAATCATGCTGGGGTTAAAGCAGTACTTTAATCCAATGGGGGAGCACAGGAGGAACAGGCCACAAGAAAATCCACACTTGTAGTGCACACACACACCTGTGAAGGTATGGAGAGAACTAGAGATGCAGGTATCCAATGTTCTTCAAGAAACGTGGCCACTTCATTAGAGTAGTACGAATTTGGTTCAGATCCATTCCCAGAGAAGTCAGTAGAAGATAAACAGCAACAAAACCCTCCAAAACAAGCAACACATTGCAGTGAGCAGAAAATCAAGCTCCTGATGAGCACTTCTGGAAGTCCCGGTCCTACGTGCATGCTCTGCTGAGAGAAAGCTGTGTGAGCTGTCAAAACATTGCAGCTTTTGTCCACTTTGAGATCTGTCCCACGCAGATGAGTCTCATCTGAGTTTCCCTTACTATGTGAAAGAAATCTACTCTATAAAGTATACATTTAAATATTCTCTAATATTGAAGATTATCTTTCTAACATGCTGCAGACATTCAGGAGAAACTAACTGGGAAATAAAAGGTTAGAGAAACATCAGCAATAAAGGAAAAAAGAAGAAGATACATATGATGGGCCCAGAATTTCACACCTATCAGTGCAGCAAGCCGTGTTCTTTTATTCAAATCCTCTCACTKTTTTCTACTGTGATGACCTCAAAGACAAGTATCTCTAGGCCTTAACTCACAGGCCCCTCAGCTGCCTGAGCTGCAGCATTAGGACCCACAGGTGAAGGCAGCTGCCATTGTTCTCCATTCACATAGTCTGTGACAAGCTCACGTGGGCTGCACTGCAAACAATACAAGCCCTCTATTGGTCCCCTGCCACCAAACTGGCCTTGGGATCAAGTTAAACTAGAACAACCATATCAGGAGAACATCACAGAGCAACTATTCCAAGGAAAAGGCTTTTGCTTTGGTAAACAGATTTACAGTGATCTTCCCTAAGTATTTCTCCCCCCCACATTCCCCACTCTAGTACAMTGCAATTTGTTGCAAGCAGTTGAGGACTACTGAATGCTCAGTACTCTGAGATCAACATTTTTGTGTTTTCTTCCCTTAGAGGCAAATTAACAACTAAGGAAGAAATAATTTTAAAAGTACAATACTCAGTGCTTACATAATGTCAGCAACTCAAAGAGGTGCATGTACTTTTTAATGTACTTATCMATTACAATTCTAGAAAACTGAACATGCCTCTACTCAGCCTTCCACAATAGACATCAGTTTTTGGAAAAAAAAAAAAATTGCTTTTTCCACTACAAAAAAAAAAATCATACTTTTTAGGACCTTAGAAAGATGAAGAAAAACAGCTTTTTGTCAATTGCATCTAATGCAGCCAAAGTCTCACACCCAGCTAATAAAAAATCATTCTCTTGATGTAGCCAAGCTGTACTACACTGATATCTGGGTATTATCCTGGTGCTGGAAACACCTAATCCATAAAAATCTGGAATTCTACTCAAAAGCTGATAGGACACATGAATCTCAAGTGACAGGTATACCACAAACAGAGCACAGAGAGCATCTTGGTTTTGAGTTCACATATTAAAACCCATAAACATTTACAGTGGATTCTGCAAGAGAATAGACACAAACTCCAGGGCACCCCAACGCCAACTTGCTGCTCGGGCCCCCTGGATTCATAATTCTACATATAACTGAAATAAACCCAGCTCAAAGCACCATTGTGAAAATTCAAGATACTTAAAAGTTGCTCCATTTACATGTTCTCATGTCCTAAGAGACAGGCAGAGAACACAACAAAAATATTAAGAATTGGGTTTTAGGAACTGTGATCTCACAGATGAGAACAGAACTATTTCAAATGAAGTCAATGAAATTATACCCACAGACATGAGATCACAACATGGCACTCAAAAAATACCTTCAATCATAAAATCCCCAGATGCAATGCCTGTGGCCAACATTTATATTAGCCACACGTGTATTATCCTGAAAGAAGGTTTTAATTATTTTTATAGTGAGATAATGGTCCCTTGATGATCCTAAAGTCTAGTAGCATGTAGCAATTAAACTTCATTCTTGAGAAGACATTAGCAAACATCTGCTACTTTGAATCTATACAAAAATTAGCAATTTTTCCATTTCTTCACAATAATAGTGACTTTTCCACAATACCATAAAAGCTACTAACAACTACATACAGAAATTTGAGGAGAAAGCAGGGGAAAGTCTTCTCTGGGGCCAAGTGCAAACTGGAAGTTTTACAGTTTGCCAGTTGCAAGAAAAATGGGAAAGAAAACACTTCATTCTGTAATAAAGTATCAGCTAACATACTTAGCAGAAGGAAACACATTCATCACCAGCCAGATCTGACTTTGATTCAGTGAACTAAAAATACATCTAGAGAGGTTTGCTAATATGGTTGACCTCAAAATTTGGAACTTCCTTCCTTCCAGATGCAAAATAGCTCAAAATTATGCATTTTCAGGTAAGGATCCAAGGGCCTCTCTACTGTCTATTCCCCACAGAAGTTRATCACCAAGCACTACTGAACACAGTCAGTGCCTGAAACTAAGGAAACACTGTTATCCCCAGGTATGGATAGAATATGGAGCAATTAGTCTCTTCTGTGTTTTCTAGGATACACTTTACAGAGAATATGCTTTTTTTCCCTACCAAACATAGTTTAGAGTTGCAGTTGTTTGACTTACCAAATAAAAAAGATTAGCCAGCCTCTTAGGACAAATTCCTGTGATGAGATGATTTTACACAGCCAGTGATGTACTGATCTTACACTGTCAGGGATCAAAAGTGCCAGCAGGATTCTCCATACACAGGGACAGAACTCCAGCAGCTTTCCCTCTTGGGTGACCCTTAACATTAATCTAACATAATGTGCTTACAACACTCCCAAGTACCCATGGATAACAATCTGGCAGATTATTCTCTGTTCTGTAGTTTTTCCTCCAAATAATTTACAGGTTTGGATTTTTTTTAGCTTCAGGATTTTTTTAACTTCAGGGTAGATAGTGAGTGGTTCAATACTCCCCTCAGTGTTTGGCTATGTTGTACAGTCCAGTAAAAGGAACTGTTCTAAAGTGGGCACACATTTTTAAATTAAAAGGAAATTAATGGGATCCTACCCTTGATTGYCTAAAGAATTCCTTCAGCTGTTTTKTTATATGTGGGGGTCTATACAAAACCATTTGGAAGGAACAGTTTCATCCCAAACCAGAAATGTGACTTCTTTTATTGGCATGGTGGTGAGGAATGTGGAGTTACAAATCATGCAGTCATTAGGAATAGCAGACATCTCAAAGACAAAATCTAAATAAATGGACTAAGCTTTTCTATAGCCACTGGCAAAGAAAGTGAGTACAATTATGTAGGAACAAAGCAACAGTACAGCTATTGCTCAGTGCATAAACCCTGAGCAACTCAGTTTCATTACGCAATGTTTAATTCAGAGGAGTAAAACACCCTCAATCTGAAAACTTTAATCCAAGCAAATTAAAATCCAAGGGAAATGTAGCAAGCAGTTTAAAACACATTCTAAATAAAAACACAGAAAATTTGATGTCTGTCTCAAAAGAGACAAGGATGTATTGTTCARTGGGTTTTGTTTAACTGCTTAATTTTGAGGCCAAGACTCATTTGAATATTTACTTCRTTCAAACTACAGATGAGGAAAAATATATTCACACAGTCTGTAACAATCTTGTGTATAGCTAATGTTTACTTGTAACAGGGCTGCTTCACTCTACTTTTAACTTGCCCTTGAACTCCATTTTCTTAAGACGTCTTTGCAGTAAAAAAAGATGGTGAAGTTTGCAGACTGACTTAACATTACATGGAAAGAGGAGCTTTTCATGGCTGGCTCACAGTGACACCCTCTGMTCTCTTTTTGGCAACTGCTGTAGGGATCCACCACCTCTGTAAGCCATGAAGAAACAAGAGGTGGGGGGAAAAAGCCTACAGGTTAATGTGGTGGGTTTTGTCATCTTTCATTCAGAGGTGACAAAGAGACACAGCTCATTATGTCTAAGACAGTGCCCAGCTCTGACCTGCTTGTCACATAAATAAATTGCCTTCCTAAGGAAGAAACACTAACCTAAATAAATTGTAGGCTGGAAACATCTTGCATCACAATGTCAGGACTTTTAGGACATGCAGACAGACTACTGCATTCAGAGTCAGGTAGGCAAATGTCTCATTTATGTTTCTAAAACTCAAATTATGTGGTATTTCACAAACTTTTTTTCTACTGAAAAATCTTAGTTGGTTCATCCAGTTAAAAGGCTGCAGGATGAAACTGTGATATTGTGAAGGAAGCAAATTGCCATCCATTTTGTTAGGAAGGATGATGAAGACATGGGAGGAGCACCCACAAAAGCAGTAAAGGAAGGTCTACCATATGTAATTGTACTGCTCTGCATTGCTGTGTAATGTAGTATAAAACTGGTTCTTGTTTTCTCCTTAGTCTCTCATCCTACATCTGGCAACTCTTCCCATCCTTTGTGAATGGTCCTGATCATTCACAGCTCTCTCACACCTCAACCTTATTAGCTCAGCTAGCCTGCTGGGGGTCTTTATGGTGCCTTTGACTTAAATAGGAATTTTTCTGTTGGTGTAAAGAAATTCTGACCAAAGTCTTCAAATAGTGCCAATACATATGCTTATGGCTAAATACAACAATTGTGAAAAATGAGGCAATACAGCAGTTAGATCCATCACATRTTCTTGCAATGACTAATAATTTCTTTTGTGTTTCAGAAGATTTTTAATAGTCAACTGAAGCATGGGAAAATATTTAATGTGATTTTCCAAAGCACTGTATTTCTGAAGCTCTGCCAGTCATGTAGTAGATTGAACACAGCATTACGAAGTATTCTCACACGTAACCACAGGGACTCTAAGACACAGGTCATTTAAAGTCTTGTGAGATTCATTTACAATTCCAGGTAAAGCACATTTCTGAAAGTATTTCACTGGCAAYCCTCCGAAGCTGTGTTTCAAAAAAAGAGAGTGCAAATCTCACAGCCTCTAGCCCTRGCAATTCACATCCTATAAAATATTCAGAATTTTTGTCTTTTGCTGGATAGCTGGAATCACATGCTCTTGCAAGACAATTTTTATATTTTTTTTCCTTAAACAATAAAAATAACAAGAGCTGTTAGCAGGTTGGAAGAGGGTCAACAAAACTAGTGTCATAGGCTTTTTATTTCCTTTCTTTCAAACACCATGGGGAGTCTAATGATCAAAACTTAGCAAAGTGCGTAAGTATGTTGTGTAACAGGGTTGCTAGATCTCTTGGCTTCAAACTAAAAAATATAAACCAAAATTCCTATTATGGATATTTCTTGATGTTTGGTGGTCTGTTATGCATTCCCAATACGGATAGTAATTTTCATCCTCTTGCCATTAAGATTTCTGATTAAAAAGCATTGCTRCAATACTTCCATGAAATTACTGTAATTTGGGAATTTTTCTTTTGAAAAGAATGTAACAGAATAATTAATGTGTCTATCAATTCCATTCTCTCAGTTAACGCCAAAAGTGGAAGGGACGAATTATAACCACTTGCTTGCTTTGGCTATCACATTGACAAAATGTCATAGAATCAGGGAATCATTTRGGYTGGAAACATCCTTTGTGTTGGACTCACTTGGAGCATTTCCACAATGGCAGAAGCTYCATCTGCTTCTGCCCACAGAGACCTGTCCGAATGGACAGCCAGGATTCAMAACAAACATCTGAAATAAAGCTGGCTCTTCCTAGAAGCATCTGAACTAACACTTCACTGCTGATCTACAAGAAAAGGGAAAGCAGACAAATTTGAAGCATATTTTGTATTTATGCTTAAGCAGTTCCTGGTTGAAGTTTAAAAAGCTGGTTTTGATCAATGAAGTCCTCTGTTTCTCTGTGCTACGTTAAGGAATGCCTCTCCTTTCTTTGATGAGATGGCCTGAGCCTTGCYCCCAGCAGAGTCAATTTTTCCAAAGCTTTCCTTATTAAAATGCTTAATCTGTTTGGAGGGGTTTTCTGTACAGTAACGCACTGCTGTGGATTACAAGCAGCGAGCAGCAGCTTTTGAGCTTCACCAGTGTGACTAAGAAAGGAATCCAGCCTGAGTGCCATAAACGCCATAAGCCAAATCTTAGTCACATGGAATTCAATGGCAAACTTCCTACTGATTTGTGGAACTCAAAACTCGCTTTCTAGTCACAGACACTTATCTATTAAAAAACTCAGAAGTAATCTGACATTAGACTTCCTCAATATATGTACTAATAGAAAGCTTTTTGCTACATTTTCACAAGCACCTAATATTGAAACTTTTCTTCCAAAATTAAAATTTCCTTTGGTTCTTACACAGTATTTTGACTTCCCACTCTCTTGGTATTTTACAAGCAGATCTTAGCACCATAAAACAACACACCACATATAAATACACACCACATCAGCTATAGCAGACTTCTCTCAAAGAAAGAGAATTCAGAAATTCTGTGGTCAGTTGAGTAGTTTTTCCTCCAAATAGCTACATCAGTCTCCCAAAAAATGTAAAGTAGCATTTTAGATCTTCATGTATTACTGGAATATTATTTCTTAACTCCTCAGAGAAAATCCCCTGAAATCAAAATGACCAAAACAAGAAACTCAATCAGGAAATTAAATAAGCTCCTAAATTTCTGCACATGGCTGGACTTGCCTCAACAGGCCTTACATGCAACTGCAAAATATAAATGAAAGTCAGTTAGAAAATTTTGTGAGCATAACTGTAGATTTTATTGCATATTTTGAATAATTATTTGCTTCCAAAACATGCTAATATTTAATTTAGCTGTTTAATTTAGATGTTTCTTTTTCCAGAAGAAAACAGAATTCCTTGATTTTGATTATTGGCCCTGAAAACTAGGCCAATTTATTTCAAAGTCAGTCAAGCTGTGTCTGTTTTGTGGAGAGACAACTAACATTAACCATACACTACAAACAAACCAACTGACTGCTACTGGGTTTATAATTTCTCATATTTTAGCACACTGATGACAAAACACTTCAGGTGGAATATTAAAAAAGCAAAAGTTAACTTGCCTCAATCAGATGTTTTGCATGAATTTTGATACTAGTCAGTGATAGCTGAAGTGCAGAAGTGTTTCAAGTAAATTTTTAATTATGCAGGCAAACTGGGAAAAGATGACGAGAAAAGACTAAAACATAAATCAAGCTAAGCTTGTATAAAATTAAGATAAAGCACACACGTGCCCATATTATCCTTTGAAAACACTCAAGTGGCCAGATTCCTGTAAGCAGCAGAGCAGGTTTTAAGGAGCAGTGGACACAGTCATTTGATGAGTCCTTACTCTGCACYTGCACCTTCCACAACCATTTGATGCACCAGAAGGCGTTGGGAGCAGCTGTGGTTTTGCTAATCCAAAATCCACACAATCATCAGAGAGCTGACTAACATGACAAAGAGTTAACCCTTTAAATAACATGTTCTAAGTCTCCTCTAAAAGGGATTTCTTGATTGCTATAAAAACAATGTTCTAAAATCAGCTTCCATTGCTAGAATAAAAACAAATGTTGCTTCAGTTACCAAATGTAATGGTTTCAGTATCAATGTAAAAATAGGCCTCAAAATAACACTTTTCCAGAGGTCATGGCTCACAGATTCCAGGCAATCCATCATCAAAACCTTTCAAAAGCAGGAGCCAAATTTAACTTCAGCACCTGATAGGACTGTATTAGACAGACTGGCTCTAAAGGATTCTTACAAGGGAGCTTACACAAAGCCCTCAAAAACATGTGTTATCATAAAACATACTTAGGCATCTCATGTGACCTCAGCAAGCAAACATGGGTGAGTTCACCTCATATGGCACTAAAATCAGTGCTGCAGATTTACTGCTTCCTTCTCCTAAAGTAATGATGAAAGCCATTCTTCTTCCATATTACCTCCTCCACTAAGCTCTTCAGGCTGTTGTGTTCTGCTAAAGACATAAAACTTCATAAAACTTGGCCATTTATTTGCACTAAAATATAGAAACTGATCCATCTTCTGCAGCTGCTAGCTTGTTCAAACCCCAATTTAGATTGTATCTGCCTCATCAGACTTCCCCTTTGGTGATACCTGAGTAATTAGTTTTATTTTCTCCACACAAGCCTGTTTTTAACATCTTTTTCCTAATTGAACTGCCACAAGTTTTTCAAATAGAGGAAAAGTCAAGCTAGAAACTTGTTTTGGGGCAAGGGAACTGCTTTTAATTTTAACTTTTAAAAATGCACGAAATATATGATATATGGGTCATCCAAATGAGCAAGACTTTAGAATTCAGAGGAAAGTAACTGCGATTAACAGATGGTTTTACAAGAGCAGTRGTGAATAAAACCTAGCCACTAGGCAAATTCTAACAAGCCAAATGTAAATGTAAAGCCAAACAAGCCAAATGTAAAGGAAAGGGCTGGTGGCATCCAGCTGCTAAATAAGCACCACTTTTAAAAAGTTTTTTTTTTTTAAACAATCTTTGGAATTTATTGCCAAATTTTATTTGCATATTTTCCACTGAATTTTATGATAATGTCCATCAAGAGATGAAAGTTGTCATGTTGTGTTACTCTTCCTCTTATCAAAGTATTTTGGACACTGATCACAGCATTGTGAGGAATGATATCCAAAACTCTAAGTCACAGGGGCATGAAAAGGTTATTAAAGGCCATCCTTCCACAGGAGAGTGAAAAGGCTTTAAGGAAGCACAATTGGATGTCACTGCTTGTCAATGCTCAAAAAAGTCAGTTTGGCCATATAATTTCCTTCATTGCCTATCCACACCACTAGCTCAATCTCCTGCTCCATACAAAGTCTAAACACGCATGGTTACCAGTCTCTAAAAAATTTCAGTTTGCATGTTCCTCACCTACTTGATTTTAGGTGGGTCTCAGTAGGAGAAYAAGTGGAATAGGCCTGATCTGACAGTGCTGTCAGAAGAACTGAGGCTGCACAGCCCCAGGCTCCCAGGTGCAACCAGCAGCAAGGCTGAAAATAGTAGAAAACACACAGCCCCTCCTCAGCTGAACAGGAAGGGGTCTCCTAGTCAAAATATGTTTTATATGCATACATGTGTTCTTATTAGGCATGTGTGTGTGTACTTATACACACATATTTATTTATTATATGTTTACACACATAAGCCACACAGATTCCTTCAGCTGCTGGGCTCCCAGAGTCTGCCCAGTACCCACTCCTGGATCCCAGCGCTCCCAGCTGCTGGCACCTGGACAAACAAGCCCACTCCAGCTGCTGGCACAGACTGTTACACATATATCCAGATATCTCCAAAAAGTGCTCACTGACTCATCTTGATGGGTTTCAGATCTGGACTCGGGGGCTGTGACTCTCCTCAGACAGTCCTGGAAAGGACTCCAGACCTGGGGTCCCTTCCTTTGTATCTTCAGTTAGTTTTCTGCCTRTTCTTGTGTCCCTGTGCTCCTCTGGGCCTGCTGAGGTGGCACTTTGCTGGGCTGATGGCTCCAGTGGTGGCCTGGGAGGAGTCCAGGGCAGGGTACCAGCTGGGATCCTCTTTGTGCTCACAAAACGTAGCAGATTGTCCCACCCTAGAGTGACCTAGCAATTGAAATGCCCTGCCCTACCTCCAGATTTCTTTTCCTTTTCAATTAATTTATTCTTGTGTAATTGATGAACATCTGCTCTTCCTGCTGAGCATTTGGTATAATTTAGAGGAAGAATGAAAGGCATCCGTACTGGAAGCACAAACAGAGGCACTTCATTTCAGACAAAACAATCCTCACAGGGAGTATGAAAATAAACTCCAAACAAAKGCAAAGGTGAATTTTTCATGCCAGTCCCCCTCGCTTTAGGAGATGCATTGAGCATTTGTCTGTGATTTTTGAAAACTTTTATTTTGCTATCAGGCAAAGATCTCCATAAACCTCATTCAGCATTCACCCTAACTGTGGGTACCTTCAGGCTGGCCCCATCCAGAGCTCCCAAGCTGGCTTTGCCACACAGGATGCTTTCAGCTAGTCCAGCACATCCCCTTGGGAGGAGAGGAGTGGTGGCCAGCACAGCAGACAGGCTGCCCTGGCCCACGSAGGCAGAGCTGGGCTGGCTGACCACGGTCCTGCCAAGAGGTATTTTAGCTTTCTGACCAAGCACTGCAGGCAGCACTGCACTTGTGGGGAGTTACTAAGTATTTCAACCAATTCTTTCCAAGCATGGGGAAAATTACTGCTGCTTATGTAATCTGGCTTTTGCCAAATGGGAATCTGGGAGCTCAGCTGAGCTGACGTTAGCATTTAAGTTAAGGAGCCAAAACATTTTTCACTCTGATGCTCTTTTGGTTTCCACCATTGACTACAGATTCTGCTAAAAAGTTACATCACAGTCTTAAATGCCAACTCCAGCATTAGCATCAAGCAAGGTGTTTTGTTTGAGGTACAGTTTGGAAGGCAAATTTTGGGAAYACAGGGACATCAGGTTGTACATAACAAAAGCAGCAGCAGCAGCATTGAAGTGTGTAAGCCCCACTGTGTGGCACTTGGTTATCCCATGTGACAGTGGCTCCCAGAAAGACACAGCCCCAAGCATCTTCAGACAACCTTCCCACCTTGTTTCTTAAATCAGAAACTTATTTAACCTCTTAATTGCCAGCACATAATTGCATTGATTTACACTCACAGTCTGTTTGTAACATATCCCTTGAAGAAGCTGAGTTCACAGTTTTTATACCACTTAATATAAATATGTGTCAAGGAAAGAAGATGTGTATGCCAAGAAAAGAAAACAGAAACAATTAAGAAGGATCTCTCTCAAACAAAACAGCACACTGATTAATTGAAAGCCTGTTGCATAATTTGTCAGGAAATGGCAGCAAKGAGTATCAATTTCAAAATAATAAGCATAAAATAAATACAGAAAACCAACTGAAGGAAGTCTGTTATGGAAGTCTTTTACAGCAGTAATARACCCCAACTCCTGGAAAACTTTAAATGGTTCAAGACCACATCAGGTATAAAAGCTGGCTTAGAAACCGCATATGAATTAAGACCAAAACAATGGTAATACTCTTCAGATTAAATCTCTGATGGGAAATGGCTCATCCAAAAAGAGGATGCCAACMCACCTGCCACTCCTGTAACTTGAGTTTGGGTCAATTCTTACTCTCAGTCAAGAAGAGTAAGAATTGATCCAATTCTTTCTGCTAGCTTGAATGAGAGTTGATCGTATTGTTGCTCAGAAAACCAACGTCTCAAGTTTAGAAACTTAGCTCTTGTATACGTACACAGGAAAAACAGTCTCTTCTGTTCCTCTCATGGAACCTTAAAAGAAAACAAGCCATGAGGGCATTCTGGTACAAACAGGTGTGACAGAAACCATGAGCTCCCTCTTCTGTAAATACCTTGGCAAAGCATTTCTTCGCCCTTTTATCTACTAAGGGGTGACTTCAGCAAGGTTAAGGAAACAGCTGAAAGCAGCAATACTGATTTTAACGGTTTTTAATTCAAAAGACCCTAAACATGGTCCAACAAGAAGCAAATTCAACTAAACAGACAAGTGGGTGTTTTGTGTATCCCTCTTCCCTAATTAAATTTCAGATGCCTTGTGGAAAGGATATACAAGTGGTGCCACCCCCAAACCAGCCTCTGACTGTGTCACTGCTGTAACTGAAGGGGTTGAATTTTTGTTATTCTCAAACCCAGCATCCTGTGACAGCAGAAAATGCTTTTACAACTTTCTTACATGCACTTCTAATAAACTTGGTTCATCAAGTTTACCTACCACTCYCCCATGACTCAGCATCAGTCAAGTCTGTTTTGGTAGCTAGGGGCTTCTTCCCTTTCACTATTTCCTTCAAAGCTGATCCATATTTTCAGCTATTTAAAAAGAAAAAAAAAACCAACCCCTAAAGAAAACCCCCACCAAAGCAAACAAAAACCAAAAAGGCAAGGCCAAAGAGATGCAAAGACAAAACAGGTTTGCTTTACTCGATCTAGCTAACCACAACACAGCAACATAAAAATTCTGTTTTTCTTCAATACTATACTCCAGCTGAATGCCATGTGTAGGGGAAAGAGTAGGAGAGCCTTGTGACACTTGCAGGCCCCTCAGTGCAGGTTTCTGTGTGATAAACAGCCCCATGGCAGTCAGTAAAGCTGAATCTCAGTGAGCCAACAACAGGTGTCATCAAAGTAACAGGAACCCGCAGCAGGGAAAAACCGTGGCTCAACGCCAGGGCCAGTGCCTCGGGCTTGACTCATTTCTGGTTATGCCAACACACTCCAGATTCTCACATCTCATTTCTGGTTTTGCCAACACACTTCAGATTGTCACATCTCTTTTCTGGTTATGCCAACACACTTCAGATTGTCACAGTTACTTTGAAAACCCTACAGACTCCCCTAGAATTATTCCTATAATAGCAATAAGTAAAAGCTGGAGTACAGTGAGATTTGATTCCAATCAGTGTGATGACAATCTCACTAAGAAAAGAGAAAACATGAGGAAAACAAAGGAGARATGGTTGATCTTGGCTGTGGCTGCCACTGCTGTTGCTTTGCTGCACTTTAATTTAAGTAAAGCTGCATTTTTAAACACTGACAGAGCTCAGTAAAATTTAGTAGCTATAACTTACAGTTAATCTTGGTTAGCTTCTCCATCACCTGAAGTCCTTAAATCAGTTTTGGGTACCTCCCCAGAAGATAAGCTGTAGCTCAGCCAAGTTTACTGAGCTRTATAAAAAACTACTAGATTAGGCTTTCTGGTTTGTGTTTTTGTAAGATTGCAACCATGACATAATGTCTCTAACCTTAAGTATCCACTAGGCTATAGAATCCAAAATTCAAAGGCTGTATGTGGGATCTATTGACCCTAGTGCACAAAAGGTGGGCATGTAAAACATCACATGACAAACAAGAAAAAACCAGTGCAGTAACTCCAACACTGGCAACTTTGGTGAAGTATGGAAAATTACTGCACACACTATTATGCTGCAAATACAGTGCTGAAAATAAAATTCACATCTTATAACAAGACAAACAACTACAGAACATATCTGTCTTACCAGTGCCATGGCAACTGTAAAATAAAACACACACACTGACCTGAAATAGTAGCAACTTCTTCCCGTTAAGAATATTGCTTATAAGGGAACAAGCAAGAGCTGACTGACCACATATCCATAAAAGCTGGGAATGTTTTCTGTTTCCAGAAAGTGTTTCAATGCCTTTACTATTTTTACCAAAATAAAAAAAAAAAAAAAAAAAAAAAAAAAAAAAAAAAAAAAAAAAAAAAAAAAAAAAAAAAAAATTAAGAAAGGAAAAAAAAAGATAAAGTGGGTTTGTCCCTGCGTTTACAGTCCCCAAGTATATGAAGCTAACAAGCTGAACATATGCACACTTCAGGGACTTTCCATAATCCAAACCATCCAGTTTCCACTTGCCTCAGAATGTGCTGATAAAAACAAACTCCCTTAACCAGACCCTGATCCCACAGGCTGACCTAACCCTTACACACAASCATCCCACTCTTTTGTCTCACCAAAGAGACAATGACCTGCTCACACAAGTAGGCTGACAAAGTAAAAAAGGAACAGCTGCATCTGCCCAGCCAGGGATTAACTGGCATTTCAGCCCTGTCTGTCCACTGAACAGCTTTCACATTACTAAGATTCACCACTTTAATGCCATTCACTCCAGTGAATTTTTAAGAAATGCGATACACAATTGGATAGACCTGTAAGAAAGGTTGTACCAGGCTGATCGGAGACTGGTTCCTAAAGAAAATCTTGCACAGGATGTTTGACAACTGTGTATCAGATATTGTCCCTTATCACTGCTGGCAGATTTCAAAAGAGAGAAGTCCTGAAAACAGCAAACTCCTAAAAATCTGGTAAAAARGTCAATGCAGAGAAAAGAGACTATAATCAGCGTGTCAGGAAAAAGCCCTCAAATCTGAACKGTGCCATTGTCTGTCTTATTTGGTGGTACAGCACCAAAACAGCTTCTGGGTGGATGTAGCAGACAACGGCTGCTGCCCAGTGTAGTATTCAATAAGGAGAACAGTGTGGAGTTGGATGAATCTAAGCAAAAGAGGATACAAAATAGGATAGTCATTATCCTATTTTCAAGCCACAAAGATTTTGCATTTGCTTGTTTAACCATAATATATTTTTTCTATTAGCAAATGACTATGTATGTATGTTCACAAGTTCTCCACATCTGAGCAAAAATTCAAAGCAGACTCTCCTGCCTAGAATGAAGTATCAATTACCATCTCCTACAATAAATCTAACTGTAACAGAAATAATCTTACACACTGCACTGGACATTTAACTATTGTCTAGCAAGCAAAAATAAGAGCTAACACATATACTCACATATACCCCTTCACGTCTTTACTGTGACTAACACAAAGTCTGATTTACAAGTACTTCATAAATTTGTGAAAAGTAACATGGAAACTGTTCTGCAGCTCAGTGACCTGTTGGAACCAACTCAACACAAGTGCTGTGCACACAGTTCTTCCCAGTAACACAGGCCTGTGAGCCTCCAAATGGGAAGGGAAAACAGCAAAACAACAGGCATGTTTTTGCATTTAATAACCAGAAACAGTTTGGACTATGCTATAGACTTTGCTATTCCCTACCCTGTTCACTGACTTTCTAAGAGCTCCCATTTAAACACCTAGAATAACTTCTCATGAACTACTTAATCCAGTTCCCCAACCTGAAAGTCCTAACAGCTGCTGCTGTTTGAAGCATCCAGAACATTACTTGCATATAGTTTGTAAAAATGGCACTTGCTAGTAAAAGCAAAGCTYTTAAAGCTTAGGGGAAATAGCCTTGGGGTTTTCCCCTTCTGAGAGCTTAAAGTTTTATGAGTGAACCTAAAGGACTGCCAGACTTCTAAAGTGACAACACATTACAAAAAAATTTCCTATGTGTTTTGCAAATTTGAAGTCAGCCACATTTCACTACTGACATAAGGGTTTTTAATATCAGCTCTAATGAAATATAATTCTCCAATGACATAACTGTGAAGTACAGCATTTTCATTTCACTAGCTGGCAGAGAGGTTTTGGCCTTATTATTATTATTATTTCTTATGTAGAGCCAAAAGTGTTTTAGGCTTTGCACAGACATGCCTGAAGACAAAACCTTTTCCTTGTATCTGCTGTAAACACAGACTGCAGCATATTCAGCTTTACAGAACAGGTCATGCATTTTCACACGACTGCTATGGCCAAGTCATATGGTAGGACACAGGAATAAGACAAAAATGTAAGAAATAGTTGGCCTTCATCTTCTCTACAGTTTCACTTTCATTAAATCTCTTTGGGTAGGATTGGACAGTTTCTGGTTTGGAAGAATGTCACTGTTAATTGGAAAAAATCCTACAGTTAATGAAGAAATTCCAGCCATCATCATAAAAGCCTGAGGGGAAGGGGGCACAAGCTGAGGGTTAAAATGATTGTCTTATTTTTAAATCTGGTTCTTCCTGGATGAGAGAGGTTTTTATTTCAGAATTGATATATGCACAGCTCACAATAGTTTAACCACACACCAATAAAAATTAAAAAGCTCCTGTTTGCACAAGACTGAACTGAGCTCTGCCTTCCCTAGACCCCGAACACCCAAGAAACAGGGATGATAGAAAAAGCTACACTTATCCCATCAGGGCCTACACCCTCTGATGAATGAGATGAAATCCAAGCAAGTCAGAAAGAGAGACTTGTCTACTCCAAAGTCCCTGAGTAGCTGSTAGGAGCATCTGACACGGCCACTTTGTTCTGAATTTGTTGTGAGAACAAGCAACAATAACAATGCTGTACTCACCCCTTCACCTACACATCCTGCTCAATGCATGTCCCTTTAGGTCTCCATAGTGTTACTTGGGACAGAARTTGCCTCTGTTTGGCTGGTGCCTGCATGCTGTGCTTTGGGATGGAGCAGTGACCCTGGTATCACCAAGTGCTAGGGGATGCTGACCCTCCAGGGACACCTCCACRCACAGATCCAGCTCCAGCTTCAGAAAGAATCTGAAGGGGGTATCTCATGGCATAGTTCAGAGTAACAAGCCTAGGCCTGACCTGCTAAAACACACACAGAAGGGATAAGCCATACTGACAGGTACAAAGGGGACACCTCTGCTGTGGCAACATCTCCTAGTGGCTGTCAGGAGTGGAAGGTGACAGGACACAGTCTCTTTGCCACAGGGCTGATGCACACTCAACTTGAAAAAGAATAAGAATTCAGTACATTAAATTGAAAGGTGGAGAGCTTTCTCCACCTTTGGAGGCTTTTCTCCAAAATCATAAAGGRCAGATGGCTGGCAAGAGTTAACAATAAGGTTCATTTGTGGGGCTCATTTGCCAGCTTCTTGTGTAAGTCTTGAGATTCAACACCTTGTTGGATTCATAAAACACAAATGCACTAGATCAGCAGCAATTTCCCCTTTGGACTGGACTGTAATCAGGGTATCTTGGTACCCTTTCCCTCCTTTTGCATCTTTCTGAAATCCCAAAGCACATTTTAATGGGGGTTTGCAGACCCTGAAATGCAGCCTGAACATGGTTTGAACTCTCAGTGAACCACTGACAGCTGCACATAACTTCCATTTGGGGCTACAGCAGAAGCTGAAAAGAAATCACATTTGATTTTTTTACTTGGGGGCAGGTGAGGAGAACAGTCCACATAATGCATTATGGTGCAGCTTGCAGCGGTGGTGGCTGTCTCTTTTGGTGCCTCAGCTCATTTCTGTAAAGACAGCTATGCAGGATGAAGTAAGTGTTATCCTTCAGCCTCTCTTGACTGCTGACAAACATTACACTGGTCTCCAACGCTGATGGAACATAGAAGAGAAAACACAGAGCATGACTTCCCAAAAACRGGCAAAAACTTTGGTCCTCTCTGGAGGACACTCTGGGAAGAGGCACAGGATAAAYGGGGTCAGAACAGCCTTTCCCAGCTCCATGCAACCAAGCACAAATCAACAGTAACAGAGGTGCTGCCTCTGAGGGGCTGTGTGAAGCTTGCAGCAGACAGCAGCACAGTAGGGGAAAAACTGCAATGCATATCTGCTTTGCACAGCCAAGAGATCACAGGCAGGACTAACACACTTGCTGCAAGCTTTGCCTCAGAAGGGAGAGAATCAAAACCATGGAAGGATGGCAGGGTTTGTCCCACTGTAAATGCTGGCATTTATAATGGAGAACAAAGTGTCACCAGATGCCTGTTGCAGACACTCATGGTTTGCTTTTCACAATGTCATGTAACCATGGTTTGTACCAAGATTTCATATAGTAGTACTTTCATTTAAGTAATTACATTTTCTGCTTGTAGGAAATGGTCTCCTTTGACCATACYAAACAAGCTATTGTCCCACTGATCATACTGCCATAATCAGCCACCAATGTTTGTTTTAAGGCACTGCCATTTCTTAAGAGCTCTTACCTCTTTATTAAAGGACAAGGAAAGCCTAAAACCAACAGAATACTCTTYCCCAAAGACAACATCCCTTTCCTAGCACTGAAGCAATAAATGGCATAGGAAGGAGAAAAAAAAATGAAATAGTTACAAAAAATATCTAAAACCTCTGTCTATGAACTCGAAAAATGCTTTTTTTCCACACAGTTCTAGAGTCCCACTATATAAAGTTGTACTAAAGCAGTATTAAATCCTCTACATCTTCCACCCACACAAACAAAGCAGTCCCCTCCTATCCCTCCACAGCTTCCAGCCTCAAATATCCTGGCATAAAATGATCAGACAAAATAGGTGACTTATGTTTTTATTGGTTCCTCCAGACTATGACGACATTTCCTAAAACACTGAGCCAGGAAACTATTAATGTCTCTRAAAAAGTGGAAAGGGTCAGGCTATTTTAAAGGATGTGTTTGCTAAGAGGCCTTTGTTATAGATGTGTAGGCCACTTAATATTTGATTAATAACAACAAAAGTATTTCACATTCCCGTAACATTTCTAGCTTGAAGGTATACTGTGAACATACTTGTTACATTGTGTTACAAATATGTTCTTGTTTTTCTCGTGTTATGAAAGCATGACCCCTTTTCACCTTTCTGAGAAATAAAATAAACAGATTAATAAACTTGCCYAAGATTTTGTAAAGTATTATATCAATTCCAAGATCAGAATTACCCACAGATCCATATGTACTCCTAATCTCAGRCTTTTATTGGAGAGAGAAATGCAAATGGTCTCAGCTTATCACCATTACAATAATGAAAGACCTGGAAGATTTTCTTGATTTATCTCAGCTGTGCTGGCCTGCATTTGGCAGCACAAGTCAGGTCAGGCACTTGCAGGTGGGGTCAGAGGTCCCTTTAAAAAGCTCTGTGTGTGTTATATATAAGCACTGAACCAGAGAGGCCAGTACTCTAACAGGAGCATAGCACAATGCAGGACAGAGAGATCCCACAGAGACTCCTCAAAGCTTTCTAGCACATTCTACATGTATATAGCTCCTCATCTTGGCTGCTTTGTCAGTAGGTCTGGGAAATATCAAGGAGGACACAACAGAGCTGCACAAAAAACCTTGGAAGTAAAGATGCTCCAAAGACATCACCACTTCTTTTGTGGCCACACAATCTCAACCACAAACCCAGTTCTGATCCTGGCTGCACAAGGTGTGAAGGTCAGCTCCCTAATGCAGGAGTGCAAGGCAGATAGTACCATGTTCTTCTCACAGGAGAGCACTGAGGCATCCTAAAAGAAGTACAAATCACTCTGTTTTTACTGACTAAGGAGCTTCTCTCTCCTGTCACGTCTCAAACAATCACAGTGGCGTGAGACAAGAAACGCTGCAGGTAAAAATCCCACTATTTCACAGTGCCACCTCCTGGGCAAGCAAGACTGGAAAAACATCCTCATGTGTTCCTTCTCTACTGCAGCATCCAACGTTTTAGTGTCACCTCCTAAGCTCTGGCAGGCCAGGCATTACCTCTGTTCTCAGAAGGCAGGCCATGAATGCACGGAAAGAAGAGCAGATTGTTTACAGCTCTCTCCATGAAACGTGAGCTGCAGCAATCCCACTCTTGAGTGAGGCTGTATCTGCATMGGCAAGCACCACACAAACCCACAGGATTAAGTTCACTCTAGGTTGCTGGCTAATCACAAATTAGGAATCAGGGCTTCCTTTCAACATCCAAACAGGAAATGGGAGTGGGGGAAGTGAAAGCTCAATAATTTCTTGCATGTTAACAAGTTACATGAGCCACTCCRATAAAAAAAGCTTTGCTAAGTGAACTTAAACCTAGCACACAGCCTGTCCCAAAATGGCAAGCATTTATCTTTAAAACCAAGCTGTGCATTTTGGAAAGACAACGGATGCAGACATTTAAATCAGCATAATTTAATTTCCAGGATAAGAGGACATRAAGCAGTGATCTGAAGTGGAGGATCCTAGTTTATTGTAATCACTAGTGTTGCGACTATAACCCCCAAACCAAATCCAAGGTGGTAATCCTGGCACATCTCTTGAAATTTAGTGAAAAAACAGGATTAGAAGGGAAATATTTTACTTATCACAGACTGTTAAGTCCATAATGGCCTCTGACAAAGGAGCAAGAAAATGAGCCCTAATGTTAGCTCAATTTCTTTCCGCTGTCTTTTAGGGGTACTGCACTCTTTGGCTGTGCACACCCCATAACATTTACTTGGCCACAAACAGCCAAGTGTCAGGAAAGCTGGGAAATAAAGTCCCTGTAAGACACTGAAAACCCTAAAATGCCTAAAGGAGCACAGGACTTTCAGGCCTCCATGTCAAGCACAGCAAGGAACATCTCTCCATCTTTAGGTTAAGAGATCACAGCCCCTGGCAACTGGGAAAAGCCTGGCCCATAACAAACTCCTAATTTGGTGCTATCTTCACAGCAGGAGGAGGAAAAACAATTTTGTGCAACTGTTGAGCAATTCTCAAGAGTTCAAGGCAGATGAAAGGCCAGTTTCTTGGTTGCCTGAAGATATTAAGACAGATTAGGGACAAAAGTAAGATGATTTAAATGGGTAGATGTAGGCTGAAGTTTTTAGAGAACAAAACTGCAAGGTAGTATTCCTTGTTATTTATGGATGTATCCAATGAAAAAGAAAAATCTCTTGGAAGAACTCTGCAATATAGACAGAGATTATTTCAGTGGGCTGTATGAAGAACAGAASAGAAGCAAAGGAATTTGGAAAAGAAACCCTGCTGTCAATATAACCACTACACAATCTTATTATCTCCCAGAGATGCAAGCAAGAACAGACATATAACATAGATAGTTACCATGGCCCAYAATAAACTGGCTACAATAAATAAGGAGCTAAAACTGCGTGGGTGCATGCTCTGCATTATGGAGYGTGAAAATAAGTTTTTTCCCTACTTTCAGCAGTAGAGACATGRGCACTCCTAGTTCTAAGGCAGCATTTACCATGAAGTGCTGCCAGTCATGAGCTACCTCAATGTACTCGTTACACTGTGCACATAGCTGGAAATGCAGACCTTGCTGTGGACTCTTGTATTGTTCTGAGCAATAAAAAAGGGGGAAAAGTCTGTTGTACATGAACATCTGAATTTCTATCCTGGATCCTTCAGATTGCTTTCACAGTTGGCATTCWCTGTTTCCAAGGTGACAGGAGGCAGAGCAGATATTTAATCAGCCTTGGTTTTAGACCACCCATTTGCAAAAACTCTCCAGAAGAGTTTTGAAAGCTGAAAAGCAAGGAATCTGTAAGGCTGCTGGGTTTGGTGTTGGGGTTTTTGTTTTGTAAGACACAATCAYTGGTAGGTATTACATCTGTCACTGGCAACACTGATAACTTCTTCTACAGCACTCGTATTGTGACCTGGCACTCCAGCACTCGTGGTATCACCTGYGTCCAAGAATTTATTTCTGTAGTGTCACTAATCACTAGCCATTTCTTTTTTAGGATGTTTGCATCCAGAGCAGCAATGCCACTTCCTACAACATGATAAAGACCATGAGGACCTTGCAGGACTGCCACCTGCGCCATTGCCAAAATGACGGCATCTGCCAGAACATTCAGGTTTCCAGCCTGTGATGCTCCAGCAGGTTAGCTGATCTTCACTTAACTTCTCTAGTACCAAATGGTATTCCTTAAGCCAGAGACTTCCAATTTTCCTTCTCTCTCCTTCCAGAGAGAGAGGTAAGAGTTTCCAGACAAGGTTTCTTTGGTAATGAGTGCTGATGAACTCAWACCTGTTTAGCAGTTGTCACTCTATCAACAATCCACCGTCAAAAAATGGAGGGGGAATGTGCYTGACAATGTGAGAGACAAACTATGATCTGCGTCCTCCTTGCTCTACATTCATGTAAAATCCAAGGCTCACATGTGCCATTCACTTGGRTGTCTAAAGGAAGGCATAGCTGTGACCAGTTTCTCTGGATCAGACACCAGGTAGCTGTTAAATAATATTAAGAATGATTTCACCATGAGATGCTTGTACTGGATCTCACCCAAAACCTTTATATATTACATATACTACTGTTTTGCTGCAAATGTGGTCTCAAAGCAAAGTAAGAACTTTGATGAATATATGCATGAGATCATCCAGAGGAGGAGACTGCATGTTTACAGAGGTGTGGAAACACTTGACAAAATAGATTATCTTTTTCAGTCTGTATTCCAAAAAAAAGGTTTTCTTGGACGATGAACTCAGGAGTTTCCTGAGTTTTTGCTCATGTAGGGCAACCTAATGCATGGGACATCAGGCTAGGTGCTGCATGACCGAAAAAAAAAAAAAAGAAAAAGAAAAAAAGAATCAGCAGGACAGAGCAGAAAAGCTACAGTTTGAAAATTTTCYTGAGGGTCACATACTTAGCACCTTTCAGGTTAGTCTCTGGGAACCCCTGACTCAGATGTTGAATTCTTTTGAGGAATATGATTGATCCTTATGTGGAGTCTTCCTCCTCAAAGACATGTTTCCAAAGGTTTTCTTTTTTTGTGGTGACTACTGGGCTCTGTKTTACACAAACAGCAGAATGACAAGGCAAGAGCAGACATGCTAACGTTTCAATGTATATGGTAGCTGTAAATGCTTGTATAAGCTCAAAACAAGTGACAGTTTTACTGAAGAGGCCTGCAGCTCTAGAAGTAGCTCATATATTTAGGTGGTGGTGGTGGAGAAGGGGCTCTTACTGCTTAAATCTTCAGTAGACTTCTAAAGTTTATTTTCACAGTCTAAAGGCTTGGGAAGGTAATGATAATTTGTTGTATTCTTTAGAATACCACTGTCATTGTGGTCTTGTTATTTGCATGATTTGGTTCCTCTGTACCACAAACATACAAAAATAGGCAATATTTCTGCTATTGAAAGATTGCCTACAGAGGGAAGAGGAACAGCTGTGGAGATGACTGCTATAAAGATTATCAGCCTCCATTTACACCCCTTCAAGTGCAAGTGACAACTGTAAACTATACCTAAGATTTGAGCACACAACTSTGCCAGTTAATAGTTCACTCATGGAAAAAGATAAAGATGACTYGGTTTGCTGGTGCTCTCCTGCACTGAAACTTTCTGTGCATATTTYCAAAGGCCTCTCATTCCCAGCTGCACACAGATTTACAAATTAAGAGATGTTAGAAACTTKTTCTCCAGTTTGCAGGGATGGCTGAAGCTTACTTAACTTCTGGTAAATTAATGGAGAACATCTACCTTACTCCTTTGGTACAAGCAGGTGTAATGGAGAATTCCCTTTTGCCAAAAGAAACTAGGAGTCTTTCTCAGCAAACTTTCTGACTTTTAATTTAGATGTTATGAGGGGAAAAGCCACCACGGAGAAGCAAACAGATAAAAATCTCTGGAATGTCCTCTCTGCTCAGAGCTCAGGAAAACTCAATTATGCAGGGAGACCTGGCATGAGCCCCAATGCTCCCCCAAGACACAAGGGACTCCTTGAGGGTGTGAGCACTGCAGTCCCAACCAAAAACTTCCTTTTGTCTCTATGAACCTGGCAGATCTGACAATGAACTTCTCAACTTCTGGGCAGGGAGAGCACGTGTTGGGTCACGCACTCGTGTCACGCTGGATCACGGGCACTGCCTGTGGCTGGAGGACTGTGCGACAACAAGAAAAGTGTTCTGGCATGGCTGGAGCGCCCTTGCTCAAAGGCCTCCTGTCAGTAGCAGGCATGACTGACTGGCAGAGATCCGCCTTAACTAAGTCAACTCCATTTTTCACCTCATCCCACAGGACAGGTGTGGCTGGTTGAGAAATCAAGGCTCATACCCTGCCTCCATACAGGGAGGAGGAAGCCCAGCTGCCTCTGTTGCAAACTGGGCATGGTCCAGGTTAAGCTCTGGGGTAATGTGAGGTCAAAGCCTGGTGTGATGATGGCCTGATGTTCACTGCAGGCACTGTGCCAGGAATGGTCAGTGAGTCACACAGCTCTCAGGAAGGTGCCTGGTCCACGTGAAATAGAGACTCAAGAAACACCACTTGCTTTTAGCTGAAGATCAGACCATGAAGRCACTGCAAAGTCACACAGCTGCTGCGGAAGAAAAGGCTATGCCAGRCAGCAGGTTTGCTAGGAGACAGCCAGCCAAGGAGGCTGCATCTGACCCGTGGTCTGTTTAAGAAATCCAGCCTCGCTGTCTTCGGTGTTTTATCTCATTCTGATCATGGGTTAAGCGAGGCACTCAGTCTATTGTTCTTGCCACGTGATAAGTAACTAGCTACATGTAAACAAAGCAATTAAGCTCCATAAGGAACTGTTTGCCCTTCAAAGCCCGACTAAGCATTGCATTTTGTTTTGGGAATCCAAATATGGTAAATTTCTGACAGTTAACTATGACCATGGGGTTGTTTCCTGCACAGAAAGGGCTCCTGGCACATGCACATACTGGAAAATCACCTTTCCTTCTCTTTACCCTGACATYAACCACCTAAAGACCCTGCTGTGCTCACTGCTAGCTGTCTTTTGCCGAGTATCACCTTAGCATAACTAATTTATGATAATTTATGATAATTTTTATCACAATCTATGATAAGAATAGAGAGAGAAGCTTCTTAGGCTGGCACAGCTTGTTCTAAACCCCTGCTCTTCAGCTGTAAAACCACCGGGCTCCATCAGACCCCTACAGGAGAACAACTCTCACTTGTTAACTCCTTAACATATCTGGTAGTCTGACAATTCAGTAGGGAGCAGCACAGCACAGAAATRAATACCAACTCATTTTTTTCTTATTAGCTGTACTCCTGTTGCACCTAAAACTCCTAATCAACATCAGACTGTCAACTTGCTGAACAGAACAGCAAGAAGAAAGAATCCCATCCCAAATGTCTTCAAGACCAGAAGACTGGATACTTTAAACCCAACACATACATCCAAATCAACTCTCCCACTGCTACTATGTGTACATGTTCAGCTTTGTAGGCTGAACTTATATATTCATAGAATGTAGTAATGTAGCATAGACAAGGYAAAAAAATAACCACCACAATAAAACCAGAAAGGAAACATTGCTAAATCCATTTGGGGCTATTAAAAGCAAAAGTAAAAATGCATTCTGGCATAGCACCCATTATAATGCTCACTTTCATACTTCAAATGTCAGTTTGTTCCYTTGCAAAGATTTAACAGGTATCTCCAGTTACACACGTGCACTGCAGCTCTCTGCTGTGTCTGTCACTGTGGGACAGAAGCGCCTGAGCTGAAGCAGGCACAGGGCTGAGGAAGGAAAACCAGGAGATGGCTGGAAAGGGACACAGTGGGGTGTGTGCTGAGCCCTGTGTCAGAGAGGTCCCAGCACACCAAGGGGAAGGACACAGCCTGGAAGGTGATGGTAGGTTGCTGTTCACAAAGTTCCCACTGGAAATCTGAGAGTTAAAACCACAGTCATGGTGGATCTTCTTACACCCATTAGTCACGCTCTCCCAACAAACTCTGCTATGTGGTATCTCTGCTTACACTGCCTCAGAAACATCCCAACCTCCTGATGAAGTTACTAGATAAATTGTGAATTTTGAAATACAGATAGACAAAGGTTAAGAAAACAAACTGTCTTACTATTTACTGTGGCGCTGCAACAGGCACGTCTCCACCTCTGATGAAGGGTGAAAAACACCATTTTGTGCAACAGAATGGCAAGGACAACTGTTGGGAGGCTGAAATGGCCTGTTGTGGTGGGGTTATCCAACTGACATACAGCTGTGGGAGAATGGGACACAGGCTGTGCAGGTGTTCTTTCCAGTATATTAACAGAAGCAGCACAACTTACATAAAGAAAACAAAAAGGGTACCAAAATACTTTAATTTARCTAATTTTGTAAATTCTGAGTACCAAAATGGGAGGCAGGACCAGGATGAAAAAGAAAAATAGCCTTAAATTTCTTCCTGACATTCACCCACCCTAATCAATAYGATTGGCCATCAGATTTTCACAACTTACCTTCTCTATTCCTTGCAAATACTTACAGGCACACCTTCAAAACTGCCCATGTRGTCACAGTCATTACTTGTAACAGGAATATGCAAAAAACATTAAATGGAGGCTCTCTGAGCATCCTGTGTAGGAGGCAACAGTGCCAGGAACACACAGAAAAATACAACTGTTTTTAAATCAAAAATCCCCATCAACTGCTGTCCCTCAGGTTTCTATTTTYTTGACTACAGAAGGGAATCCTTCATTCAGCAGACAATAAAGGCCTAAAGTTGCTTCTTGAGACATACCTTAGGGTGGGATAAGTTGGGAAGAGATGCAGGTCTAGGGCAGAGCTTCTTTGGAGGCACATAGGGACCTGGAGAGTTTGGGACTTACMCTATAGAAAGATTAAGTTAACCCAGAAGAGGCAGAAAGCTGTGAAGYGCTGGACTCCAAAGCCAGGGGTGAGGGGAGCTAGACCTGGGACAGACTGTAGGACACCTGTTGGTTCTCAGTGAAACTGGTGTCTAGGGAAAGATCCAATTCTTCTTACAGCCAACACAGAAACAAGATAAGCGGTCTGCAGCTTTCTTATAACAGTGTAGTTGCAGTATAGGAATTCTGATAGTGAAGGACTTGAAACTGGGAAGAAAAAGGAAAGCTGCTTCTACATCCATGCAGTGACTAGGTATGCCAAAGCTCAAGCTTTCATCAAATGGGCACAACTACTTTCAGCAGGTGCTACTTGTCCTTTGGACAGTCCAGCATCCATCCTTTCCAATGCAACATTTCAGAGGAAAATATTGCAGAAGYGCAGGTCAAGATGCACTCTCTAAAATTGACAGAGTAGTACAAGCATTAGGTTTATTCTTATTCCTTACTTAAACATGGTGTTTCTCTGCCTACTCTAACCTCTGCACCTTATTTTATTCTTGGCTCCATTAACTTGGGTCTTTCTGTTCTACCTTCATTCTCTCTGGTTTTCTTCCTCTTCACTAAAACAGTCTCTCATTCTTGCCTTCCCTCCTTTTGTTGTGCTATTTTCGCACAACAAAAATCATAACATTAATCTGATTTCACATGTGTAGCACAGTTGCTTTTACTTTTGTATTCCCCACATTTTTCCCTCCATTAATACTGCCCACAAGCCCTCCGGAACAAGGCCTGTTCAAATTTCAACTGTGTTTAGCAAAGCAGCTCCCAGAAGATCTTGACTGGCCCCTGAGTATGCCCTGGACAATGGCACTTAAGAGCACTGGCTGTAGAACTCCTTACACAGCCATCACCATAGTCCACCTTAGGATTTGAAATTTAGGCCAACACATTAATACTGTGTCATCCCCCAGTACAGTACCTGAGGCAATTTTCTTCAAGGTCACTTTGTCAACAACTCTTAAGGTGGTTGAAGAACTCTACCTCTGAACCCAGGCAACAAAAAACCCTGCTGTACCAGGRAAAACTTCCATGGTGCAGGGCAAAAGGCCTCTACCTTCCCTCCCTAAGAAACATAAGGCACAGTGCCTACCCTGCCCTTGCCTCTGCAGGTCAGAGGCTTGGGAAGCACTTGCATCCCATGGTGTGGAGCATGGCAGTAAAACCCAGAAAGATCATTCAAACAAGGTAGGACCTGGGCATCCCATTTCTTTCAAAATATACAACTGGTACTAAATATTACACTATAAATTTCCCACTGAACCCAAAACGTTCTTGACAAATATCCAAAAGAAAAAGAATAAATATATTTGTATCTTTAAACATGCTGACTAGGTAAACAAGATTGTAGCTGGGCTTCTGTTATGTCCCCTTTCCCCATGTGCAGGCTGAAGCAGACATAAATGTTTACAGCAGACACTCATGGCCCATGGGCAGCCCTTCCCACTCCTCTGCCTGGCAGGAGCAGAGCAAGGYCTGAACACAAGGATGGGTGCCTGCTGATGCTTGGAAGGTGATGACCCTTGAGCACTGTGCAGATGCTGAGCTTCTCAGCCAGCTGAAATAAACCACTCCCACACTATGTGTGACCACCATGCACGGCTACAGGTACAACTGTCAACTTTTCTTCAGGTCCTGAGTGTCTGAGGGACCCTGTTTGTAGCTACAGAATAATGCCTTTCTGCATCCTCCAAAAGTTATGATCCTTCATAATTYTTTGTGGGGTCAATTTACTCTCAGAAAATTATCTAATATTTAAATGAAAAAGAAAATCATGACCAAAAATGGTCCTCTCCAGCTCTCATTGCAAGCATTTTGAAGTCCATCTGCCCACTCCATTGCCACCAGTCACCTTCCCCTTTACAATGCTTGTGTGCTAGAATTCATTGTGTCATTAATGTGACAAATCTAATCATCCATTACATTAATACTTATTACAYTATGTTGCTTTTGGCCAAAACTATCAATCATACATAGAGGCATGTGCCTTTTATAACTCAACATCTTTGGAATATATTAGTTTTTCAGTGTACTTTTTACACTGAAAAAGATCTTTAAGCCTTCATATWTCCTACCTACCTGTAATAACAGTCTTCAAAACTCTTCAAGGTGACAACTGAAAATCTGTGACCTGTAAAGAGCTTGCAACATTTCAATCTCAAGAAAGTAACTTCTGTGCTTTAATGCTGGTAAGCAAACACAGGAAATAAACATTCAAATAAAGATACCTGAGGGRCTTTTTCATTTATCACCTTAAAGAATACAATGTTTTAAAGGAGAGTTCAAATAGTTAAAAATAATTTTATGCCAGAAGTTGAGTACAAGAGCTCCATTTCAGGTAAGCACCTGAATTCCTGACTTATCGTAGACCGAAGACCTGACACATCCAGTCAGGTCTGATTTCCAATGACATTTCTGTATWTCCAGCTCAAGTATATACTGATATATCACTCTAGAGTAAAGARGGAAAGCTTCCTTTTCAAAGCTTCTAACATCTGAAGTGCTTCTGAAATATGGATTTGCTACTCTAGGCAGAGCATCTCGGGTGCACTTATTCTGCAGATTTCTTCTTATAAACCACACCATTAATAGGAGGCAACTTGTAATCTACTTAACCCTCAGTAAGAGAACCAACAATAAAAATCAGTCAAGTGCTACTGTCYACCCAGTTTTTCTGGTGAATTCTGGTGGTTTTATCACCACTGTGTTTTCTCCCCTTCCTCAGTGCCTGAGAGAACAAACACATAGAGTGTTTGCCTACTTAGCCACGCGACACAGCAATGGCAGAGAATATGCTTGGAAATTGTCTGAACTATTATAGAGAGAAAAAATGCATTCTTTTTCTCTTGAGTARTCACAGTCACTACTTGTAACAGGAATATGCAAAAAACATTAAAGTAGATGTATGAACTCTTACTTGATGATATGCTGTAGTCCATTTCATCTGAGGAAGTGCTGTTACAGGGAATACTAGTGAGAGCATTTTGATATGGGCGACAGAACTGGCTAACACCAGTTTCATTGCTCAGTGTAGCATATTTTTCCTATTATGTAATGCTTATTGGAGGTATTATAATGATACATAGCTGAAAGCCATCAGTAAAAGCTTTCACAAGGGGCCATGCAGAGAAAACTGATACAACGATAAAGAGACAGTACTTGATTGTTTTTCCTTATTTTCTTTTGTACCTTTTGGTGGCTGTTAAAYCAGTATGTTCTGATCAGATCTCTTAACCTCACCTGCCACCTTTATGATACCATTTGTCAGACCAAATTTAGAAAACAGCTGCTGGGAGAAGGCTGCTGTCTCATCACTTGTGCAAGGTCACTAAATAAGGAGGCAGCAGGAGGGAGGTCTCTGYCAGGTCACTTCACATCATTACAAGCTGGACAAGCTCCATCTCTTCCAGGATGATTTCTTTCAGTACATGCAGATGCCAAAATGGTTAGAAAACAGACTAACTAGCTGGGGCAATTAGGGGGAAACCTCTCAAAATATGAAACCATATTAGGTGGCCTTTTCTTGACTATGCCTAATTTAAAGTTTATATGTCATCAGGGCAGACTTGCAGAAATCCTCATGAATGCAGTGTAATCAAGCTTTTATTAACACTAGACAGACATTTTCACCACCAAAGACAGGAKTTCATTAGGAACCTTTCTCTAGTTACTCTGTTGAACTTTCTACATTTACAGAACCCTGTCAAAATTACCTCTTAAAGATTTAAGACTGAATTAACTGATATTTTCCAGGGTGCTATTTATCACCAAGAAAAAGTACACTAATTTGGATAGTTTAGGGTATTCAGATCTTAYGTCTTTTCTTTTGAAAAACTTCAACTGTGCTGGTGAGACGCAGATGAAAAAGAACTGCTTCTAGTTTCAACCTCAGATATTAAACAACCATTTAATTATTAAAAGGAATAAAGTGCAAAGCAAATGAACGTTCAGAAAGTAAACAGTTTAATGTCTCAAAATCCTTGTCACCAATAGACCACAAAAGTCTAAGAATCCACATCAAGTGGAACTTAATACAATAAACAGGGTGGAATCATTATTAAAAATTCAAGTGAAATTAAATGATTGAGCACTACTTCAAAGCAGCTGGCTATACAGTTACTCCACCAGTTTATTCATAATCCCATTTCTTGACCAAATACTCTAAAGTCAATACAATATAATCATGAAATGCTGAATTGCATGCAGAAGTCTGCCTATAAGTTCTTTAAAATACCACAGTGGAAGGATGCATATTCTAACCTCACTGGGTAAAATATAATTTTGGAACCCTCCTATAATTCCAGGATGAAATCCCCGCAATTGGTCTAAAAATGCAGTATTTTAAAATCTAATACCTCCTATTTTGGAAAAAAAMCCAAAACCTTGCATCTTACAAAGGGAGAGTGAAAGGCATCTCAAGTATGTTTATCCTTAAAAACAAGATTGTAACCTAACGAAGAAAGAAAATCTCCCAGCTGCTTAAAGCAAAGAAAACATTGAGTTACAAGTCCCAGTCCACTTTGGCATCTGGTCTCTCTTGACAGTGTAGATGCAGACAGAGAGCACAAGGTGTAGGATGAAATAATGCCACACCGTCCCATACAGTGGAAAAGGGATAAGACCTAGAACCATTTGCTGATAACAAGCCCATTAACTCAYTGGTTCCAGATGATTCCTCCCCTTCATTTGCTTCTTTGGTGCCTTCTGGGCCACTAGAAAGGCAAGTTCCCTCAAGCAGAGATCTCAGTAAGGTCATGCCAAACATCAAAGGCACCAACAAAGATGACACGCAAACAAATATGTGAAGGATATAAAAGAAGGCGAGTCTGGAGCAGCTGTCAGAATAAAGGAAGCAAGACTGAGGCTGGGCAGACAATGAGAGATCAGAGGAAGAAATGCTGGCAGATTAGCATCAAGCTGAGCAGTGAAAGCAAAAAAGGAAAATTGGTTATTGCTCTCCCCTGGAACAGAAAAGCAGTCAAGCTAAGAGGAAGAACTTGGTGAAAGAACACAACTGTCACTGTAACATTAGCCTTGCCAAACCTTAAAGTCCTTTAAAACAGGCAAAATCAATGTCTAAGACAACAAATGAACAGGAAGCACACGCTATTTATCTGGCAGGCAATACTGAGAAAGCATGCAGGATGAAATGACAGAATTTTGTCCTCGTATGAATGCAATCAGAGAAGCTGAAAGGAAGAATAAGCTGAAGATGTTGCAAGCATAAGGGAAGAGAATGCAGAGCTCCTCTTGCATGTAGGCAAGTGACACAGCTCCAAAGACATGTCTAGACACACTGCAATAGTTCTTTTGAGGGTCAGGTATGGGAGCAGCCCAGCTGTGACTACAGAAGACAAAGCAGTTTATTAGCTCCTATACCAACCTTGTTAGTAGTCGACCTGGTGAGAGCGACTCTCTCAAAGTAGCAAAAATGTGGTCCAAGAGTTTGGGGAACYTAATGCTGTGGGGGATAAGTGAGACCCTCCATTCCTATGTGAGTTTTTTGGAAACAGCTTCCAGTTGGGAAGAATTTGGAAACTACATCTCTTGGATTCAGTCCTTGAAGTTTGACAACAGCAGTTTTAGCTGCAAAGGATTCTGGAGTTGCTGAAAACAAGGAAAACAGCAACTCTGAGCTACAAAATCATTCACTGATTTTCTAATTTGTCAGTCAGAAACAAATTAGAACTCAGGCCTCCAACCCAAAATCTTCGTCATAGTTACTGCAACCCCTATTTTTAGTAGGGTAAAAATTATATCCACATGACAATAAAACMGGATTGTAATTTGAAATCAAATTAGTACCATAATGAATTCTAGATCAAAGAACTTGAGTCCTGAAGTAATTTCTTTTGTCTGTTAACTCAGTCCTCCAAGCAGCTACATCATGCCTAACACTGTGGGGTTGGGTGCATGGACAGCCACCCCCTGGAGCTTGTCCACCTTCAGCTCAAGTGAAAGACCAAATCTTTTCATAACAGTAACTATTTCAACAAATTCAGGATGGACATTAACTCCAACAAAGCCTGAAACAGCCATATTTATATGAAGGTCCTGATTAATGTCTTACCATGTCCTAATGCTTTAATAAAGTCAGGAATTGAGTATGTGGACCTTCACATTTGGGTAAATGATGACTGTGTAGAAAATGGAGTTGGCATCCCATCTGCCCTACAAACTAAAACAATGTGGTCAGCCAGTAYTGATTTTTGCTGTGCTTGTATTCTATATAAATCCAATCTACCTCAAGACTGAGAAGAGATCAAATCCAGCTGAAGATTTTTAAGAGGAAAGAGTATTAGATGTAGACAGGAGAACTAAAGATCCTCACACAATAGAGATACAAGTTGTGCCATGGAAGCTCGGAGAGAATTGATCAGTCAAGGCTGCCGAAGGTTTTTGGGCACGAGCAACATTTTAATGAACACTTCACTCACACTCTATTACAGAGACATCCTCAGAGCTACTGGAGAACAAAACTGATGGAAGGATAAACCATTACTCTGTATGGGCAGTGTCACGGAGCTGGTAGAAGGCTGAACCATGACCTCAGTTTCACTCTCAACTCCTGTCCAGCCTATGCACCTTAACAAAAAGGCAAACCCCTATATTAGAAGCACAAGCAATACTCCAGGAGATGCTCAGACCACGGTCTGAGATACATCTGTTCTGTGAGGAAGAAAGGGAGGGAATGAAATAATCAGCCTTAGGGCACACTCCAGTATTTCTTCCATGACTTTTGTACATGAATTCTTGAAACTTTCTATTGTCTCAGGACTCCAGGCAGTTTCCATCATTTAAAAAGTAAAAAAAAAAATCAGCAGTCCATGATGAGAATTATTTGGGTCTGTAGGTGTTTGTGTTTTAACATATAATTAAAATGTTGAACTGAAGTAAATTAAAAAAACATTCCGTGAATACTGTGGTGCATAGGCAAATATGAAATATATTGGTGAGTCTTATTTCCCAATGTAAAAGCTTGGTCTGCATAAGAATTCAGCCTCCAAACCTGAATATTTTAGAAATCTATTCAATTATCTAAGTCAGACATTCTATTATTTTCTGTTATGGGGTCTAAAAAAGTATTAGTCAGTTTTTGTGCTGTTCTACCTTGTGACAACTCCACACYGTGGAATGTTAGAAATGAGGCAACTGAGGTCAGGAGCAGTTCTTGTAGTTTAACTCTGTAGTCATTTAGACTGGAAGAATACTTATTTTCAGCCCCTACACAGGCACTCATAGTTTAGAGGGATCAAAATGTCCCATTAGCATTCCCCTGAGCTGCTACAATACAATTCAAGCCTAAAATCATTAAAATTTGGTGTCAAGAAGTAGACTTTTTGTAATTTTAATTGTTTCCTAATTAGAGAAGAGACTATAGGGCATGTGTGGCTTATAAAGTTACATAACAAAAATAGCATTAATTTTAACAATTTTCTAAATGCAGATGTAAACAATTAGCCAAAATGCTGCCTTGAATATTATCATGTCCARTTAAAAAAAAATAGCTTTTAAAAGCACTTAAACGCAGTTATAGTAGGAAAGCCATAAAAACCTATTTTAGTGATGTAACAAGTCTAATCTGAACCAGGTGCATGAAACATCAATCCTAGAATGTCTTTATTCTGTGGGTTTATATAAAAAAAGAGATGAGATCAAATCTGCACTTAAATTCAACAAAATAAATTTTTTAGAAAAATAAAAGGGCTGAATTTATGGAAGACTATGTGGACAGATCAACTGATTTTGTCACAATATATTGCTCAAATCATCAAATTCAGCTTTCCCTGTCCACCAAATACACCGTTCTCTTTGTCCCTCTCAGTTTCTGCCAAAGACTGATGTGTGAGAGCAAGACAGGGCAAGCAAGATAAAGATCCTTGAGATGGGTGGTTCCAGTCACATGCCATTCTGTTTTCTACAACTGCATAATAGACTTCAATTTTTACAATTGTATTTAATACATCACCTATTATTTGGTGTATATATATTTAGCTATACATACGTATATATATATAAAACGTGCATTATTAGTAAGCATTATGTCCTCACAWACATTTTCCCAGCTTGCCTTGAAATCTCCCAGCATACATTTCCTCATTTTTTCTGTGCTTCCATGCCCAGTTTGACTGAGCTGTGTATTGTAAGCTAGAAATTTTATTCCTCTTGTCCTTGTTCTGTGTTTCTACCTTGTGTTTCTGCACCTTTATCAATTCTTCCTTAGCAATAAAAGATTTACAATAGACTTTTCTCCTTTTTTTCTACCCACATACTAAAGAGGTTTCTTCACTTATAATGTGCCAGAGCAAACAACACAAAATTAAAGGACTAGATATTCTGCTTCTGGCATAAATGACAGCGCAACTATTGCGGCCTTTGCTTCTTCTCTAGAAGGAAGTTTTACAGGCCTTTGTTATTTTTTTAGGTTTTATTTTTTTCAGAGTGAGACAAAGAAAAATCTATAGTTCTGTAGCCCACCAACAGTGTCAGGGTAGTCAGCTTGCTCCTAGGGATGACAAYAGCCATAGGACAAGCAACAACTAGTGACAACTCATCACCAAGCAATGAAAGTTCAAATAAAAGTAAAGACTGACAAAGTTTAGAGTTTGGAACAGTAAAAAAAGCAAAGCAGGAAACATAAATGTGGGACAGAGGACCCCAGCTGAAGGGAGACAAGGACAAGTGACAATACGAAGCTGTGCAGCCCATGGGAGATCACGAAGTCTGGGATTAAATCCCACAAAAAGCTTCCASAACATACTCAGGTTTGTTCTGAAAAACTGATGGCTATATGGGAACTATGAATAACAATAAATATCTTATTGAAGCAGCTGCTTATTTGATTCAAAGACCAGGAAATATAGGAATMAAATGCCAGCTAACAGAAATGTCACACTTCTCCAGCCCAAAGAACATTGCAACCTTAAAAAAAYCCCACATTGGGTTGAAGTGCCTGATTTAATTCTAAATATCTGAAGAGAGAAAAAAAAACCAAAAACCAAACCAGGGCCAGTGCAGCAGTTGGGRTTGGAAAGCAAAGCAGAGCAGTGACAGTTTTGTTCTAGTTTTAGATGTGCAGTACACAGAATCAGCTGAAAATAGCCAGGCARTGATGCCTGTTGCATTCTGGAGATTAGGATCAGGCAAAGCCTTTATGCTGGCTGCCAGCACTTGAATAGCTTTGAGACATTTCAGAAGACTACGTGATTCCAGAAGACCTTTTTTGTTTTTAAACTCGAGGGYGCTTTTAATAGATGTTGAGTACAGTCAGGCCTTGTTCGAGAAAGGCTCTGCTTATCTCAAAATAAGCAGGATCCAGACAAAATGCTGCACCGGGTCATTGCCTCCTAACGAGATCTTTGAGTAGGAGCTCTTCCCATTGTGTTGAATAAATGCAACTTGAAGGTGAAGCCAAATTTGTTGGCTCTTTGATTCCCATGTATGATCCCTAACTGGTAGCAAAAGGTGTAAGCTGAATAGTCAGGGCAAGGGCAGYACTGGATGGACAGTAACTCCAGGACAAAAGCAGTGCCTGAAAAGCTTGTTCCTGGATTTCAAACTGTGAATATGATCTGCCCTCAGCAGCTTTGAGCAAAAGTGATGAGGGAATTACTGTTAGCTCTCCCCCACCTAAGCAGGCTCCTCACCACATACAAGAGAACAGTCACAAGCACTAAGGGAAATGTGCTCATGTTTTGGCCAACAGGGCACGAGATTAACAAGAGATGATAACTGGTGTGATTTAAAAAACCTGCACAATTCCTCCATTCTTTCTGTGAGCAGTGACAATTGGATGGCTACTGGATTCCAACTTGAATCAAACCAAAGCATCTGAAAACCGAGACACAACAAAACACAGCAATTACTCCACTTTTGACACACAGTAGGTCAACAGCTATAGAAATCCTTTTCCCCCCAAGAATTGGAAATAGTGACTCACTAGCTCTGCATCCTACAAATCCTACCCCCTGCAAGGAAGTTTAATCCTTCACAGCCACTCCCATCACAATGCAGTCAGTTGAAAAAGCTTTAGTTTTTAAAGGAAACTTGTGATTTTTAGAGCATTTTCTCCTCACACTGAAGGAAGCTGTTTGAATCTCTCTCCCTAATTACATGCTCCAGTACACCAAGCAGTCTGAAGACAGGGAAATGGATTAGATAAATAGAAATATTTTTGTTATGACCTAATTTAAGGATCTTAAAAATAATACAATAACTTCAAAAACTGAAAGGCATCAAAAGGCTTAAAAATATTGCAGTGACATGAGAGTGCAAGATATCTGGCAAGTATTGATAGAGTAACCTTTAACTTGAATGAGMAACAGGAGGCATTCAGAGACACATGGTTACCATTCACACAAATTTATTACCAGGGCATTTCTGTTACTGTAATACTCTTTATACCAGGAGCCATATGCAATKGCTCAGCCTTTTATGTGCAATGTCCGTTTATGTCATGTTGGTGAAAATTAAAGAAAGGTTTGAATTTGGAACTTGCTGCCTGCCAGTACGATGTAAAAGATCAAGGTAGTTCAGCTTCTGCTCTTTGTAAAAGAAATCAACAGCTCTAGGAGAAAGTAATCTTGCAGCTTTTACAAAATTCACAGTTAACAATAGGGGAGATGGCTATGACACAAAATTATACTTGCCCCACAATACATGCAATTAACATCAGTCTAGTACACTTCAAATTGCACCTTTAATAAAACTGCCTAATGTTTCTATCAAACTAATGAATGCATTGCTTCCTTGATTACCTTAAAAATTCATCTGTGCATTTGCACTAGCACTGAAACTTCATTAGCATTACTGCTTGTTCTACAGAATACCTTTAGTAAACCACTTTCTACCTCACCATCAATGGTTTTCAAAGCAGATGCACATTGCCATCTTTATTGCAACTCCCTCATTATTAATTATACAGTTTATATTATTTTCCATAATGCATTCCTCCTTCTTAAGAAGCACTTAAAACATCACAGCAGCCTGAGTAAAAAACTCCAAATTATAAATAGTAAGAACTTCTCCTTATCAGGCATTAAGTGTCTAGGACCCAAATAAGGTGAAGTAATTTGTAAACTGGAGAAATAATGAGTTGTAAGAAATTTTTCCAAATCTTATCACAAACTGATTTTCCAATGGGTCTCTGTCTCCACCTGTACACCAAACTYGCATCAGGAAGATACAATGGGAAGAACTCCTCAGCCACACGCTGCTCACTACCAAGTTCTTTGATTCTCATGTATGATGCCTGACCTCCTCAAATCTCTCCTTGGCTTGTTGCATTTATGGCTTCTCTTAAAGTAGTTTACTTTAAGAGAAGAAAAATATTATGCCCAAATCCACAGGAAACACCACTGCCCCAACTCTAACCTGCATTTTTGTTTCCTCTTACTGCTCCTTTCAGTTCCACTGCATGYGTCTGTATCTTACTGTCATGTCCTGTACTCCTTGGCATCTCTCTGAGCTTATTTGCACAGCTCAAAACTGCAAAGTCCTGAATTTATGCTCAGTTGGTTGCTGAGAGAAATGCCTTCCCTTTTGTCTGATACAACATGCCAGTGGGGTTCTTTGCAATAAAGCAGCGACAGAGGAGTTGCAACCAAGTGGAGCTCCACAGGACACCTGGCACAGTGGACAGCACCCAGCCCAACACCTCTGAGAGCTCCAACCTGACAGTCACAGGAAAACTACATGTTTTACTCCCTTTTTTTTTTTACCACAATGCAGCCAGAGACAAAAGCAGCAAGGCTACAGCTGAGGTTAAATCTAGACAAAAATCTTCTCATAGGTGAAAGGAGATGGGCTTATTAAGAAATATTGTATCCTGTGAATTCATGAAGCCTCAAAAGCAAAAGAACATCAYTGCTCCAAAGAAAATCAAAGAAAATCAAAGTGTCTTCATGCAATACACTTCCTCCCCTAGTTTCCCTGACAATTGCTTCATCAGGACTGTCCCTTTTCCAGCATCTTTCTACTAAAAAGTTTTCTTTGGAGAATAATAGTGCATTGTACAGATGGAACAGCTTGTTTTGTATCTTTGTTGGCTAAAAAAACCCAAACCAAACAACAAATGCAAAAACCACCCCAAAGCAACAAGAAAGAATAATTTTTTACTCAGAAAAAGCATTCCTAACATAAGAAGAAAAAAAAAATACCCCACGCACACAGCAGAAAGATTGGTGATTGTCTCACTCTGCTGGAATGCTTTACAAAATCCCTTATATCCCCATATGGAATAAAAAGTCCCAGCAGTTCTCGACACTTCACCTATATTTTACAAATACCTCAGTTGAGAGGTCATGTAAATTTTGCTCTCAGTTCTTCAGTGTGCTTAGGTATCTCTACAGTATTTATAAGGCAAATTTCAGAACAAAAGTTCCATTTAACCAAYACAGAAGATCATAGTGGAAAGAGGAAAGGAGAGAAATATGGTTATMATTGATAACATTTTCTAATTTCCCAAGAGTTACACATTAAATTTGATGAAATTTCAATGGGATTGATATTAAGACCACTATGGCCTTAATGCTGTTCACCCAATGAACACACACCACTCTACCCCACCCCARAAGTGACAGGTTTCCGACCAGGGTTGGACCATACTGAAACAGAATATTGGCCACAGACAGTGCCTCTCACAGTGGGTGTAAAGTGTAGGGGACACRGCATTATTGAAGTCACTGGGTGTTACAGACATCACAAATGCACATAATGGTTTATTCTCACCTGTTAACTTGGGGGCTTTCAYAGCTACAGTTCAATTCCGGTTCAAGGCCATAAAACAGGAAACAAACTTTTTTTGCAAGTCAAGGCAGYTGGAGAGTTTTAAGGGCTTATACTCTCACTAAATACAATCACCTGAAATTGTTAAGTGAAATATTAAAACAAAATGTTCTTTCCAGCTTTGCACACTCTTGGAGATGGCTGCTTTCCTCCTCAGCAGCACCTGAGCAGCTGGTAAGGGAGAACTTCAGGAAGCTGCACTGTTGCCATGTAAGATCTTGGTACCTCAAACCTTCAACAACAGCTGAAGCACAGTGTAGGCTGGTGCAGCACAGTGAAATTGCACAAGAGATTAAGGACATGTCATTTGGGTAGGGCAATGTAACAATTTCACACCACTTGTAACCACTCTTGCTGCTCCTGTTGTGCAATTAATGCCATTCACACATTAACAAAGGGAAAAAAGAAAAATCCTCAAGGCTTCACTGATTTTCCTGAAGTGAGTACCCTGTTGCTCTGTTATTATAGAGACATTTCTATTGGTATGGATGACAGATTGAGGGTTTATAAATTACTAATTCCCAAAAGCTGCTTTAAAGCTTCCATTTCACAGATTTTTAAACTCAAGTTCCATATTAGAAGAAGGGATTAGTGTCACTGTTATAGAGATTACTGCACATTAGTATAAAGACTTACAGAATTTTGAGTCAGTGCCATCAAAGCAGAGCACTGTGCTGAATGGAAAACTGTTACTGCTCTTATAATAGCTCATAATATGTTCAGAAATGCAACAAATCTGAAAAAAAGAAGTCTCAGTTCTAATTCATTATGTTCATATACTTAAAATAATGCATGCCGTGCTTTACAATCCTTTGCTCTTCCACAAACATGGTGTAATTTTGAAATTTAAGCAAAAAGACTGCTCTGATTTATTTGCAGATTAAGTTGTATTTTTGTGCTAAATGCTCAGCTGCTCTGCCCAACAGACCAAATAATGACATTTGTTCATATATGGTTATTCTCAGTTAAAAGCTCTCTCCATCTGCCTGGAGGTTTATTAATAACTCATCACCATGGTATCACAGCATCTTAAGGAAAATAAAACAGAGATAGTTGCTAGGCTCTCTAGCCTCTAGGGCTAAAAGGGAATATTTCTTGAGGAAAACTGGGAGAAACTCTTTTATGCATTCACTTATCACCCTAGAGGGTAAGGCTAAGCCAAGAGATGGCCTCCATACTGTGTTCTGAAAGCTGCAAGTATTGTAGCCATCACTCACACACGTCACCCATGATCCAGTTCTTTGCAACAACACATTAAAAACAAATATCCAGAAATCCAAACTGYGAAGGAAGCCTAAGGAAAAAGAGATTGGGGTGAAGGAATGCATCAATTTCTGCAGCACTCCCRTTTAACCCTCAAAAGGACTCTGCAGCCACATCACTGCTGCCCCCAATCACATTAATCACACTAAGCTGTTTGCTAACATGCACTGAACCCTGCACTGCCTTGCTGCAAACACATCTGACATTAGTGGGGGAAACAGAGAACAGGTCAATGACACATCCTGTACCCAGAAGAGCTTCACCTGTTTCTCCCAAGTATTTTCAAAGGTACTGAACATGAGAAGTGCAACCCTTTACCTGTAACACCCTACCCATCAATACTGAGAGAGGAGAGGTCCCTGTGGTTCTGACAGGTTTAAGCTCCTCTTTAAGAAGAAACAGGCAGTCTGAACTCTAGTAAATTATCTGATTCAATAACTGAAGTCAGCTCTAAATATGCTAAGATCTTCAGAACACTAATATAGGGAAGCATCAAACTTAAATGCAGTGAAACACACAGAGCAGACAGGGTGGGCTTGCAGATCAAATCCCTTTTCAAAAAGGACATACTGTCAAGGTTGCCACACTACTATTCCAGGAAACAATGTGACTGCAAAGGAAAATCTGTAAAAACAACATGTATAATGCAGGGCACAAGAGTGTGCTTACTACAAATAACTACAGTATTGACTAAATGTCTTTTAAGGCCAAAAAGCAATGAAGKCAGAAGTCACACCTTAAGTTGGTATGCTACTCTGATGAAGTGTTTTGTGAGCAGGAAAGCTTTACAGAATCATTACATCTTCTGTCAGGGAGAAACATCCAGCCATGCTATCCAGTCTACCCTCTGAGAGAGGGACTATCAGGGGTTACACCATTTTCTTCCCTCTTCAGACCAGAAAGCCAGCATGGTTGCAGAAAGAACCATAGGATGTGGCAGATWCATCTCCAGTGCCATCTCATTGAAGTCACAGCACTCATTTGTTTCTTCACATGTAAKGTTAACCCAGCACAAAGATCATGTAGCTCAAGGGACAGGGAAGACCAGAAACACCAGAGCCTTTCCCACTGAAGGGCCGGCATGACACAAAAAGCCACAAGCAGCAAGTCTGTCACACTCCCCCAGAGACACTGCCATAGCTCAGCATATTTCCTCTCAGAAGGGTTTTCACTCTTGCATGCTATTTATTCAGCATTTTAGAAGAGGGAAAACTGCTTTTTATCACCTCTTTTTCACACTCATATTACTGCACACTGAAGCAGAAGTCTGTCACCTCCATTAAATATAAGAGGCTGTATTTTGATCTCTCAGGTGGCCTCATGTTAAGTGTCAAGAGCAGTTAAGCACAGGAGGAGACTCTTGTCCTTCGGTTGCTTGGCTCATTAGTGCAAGCAACAAAAAAAAAACCAGAAAATCTTTTTATTTTTGCTAGATAGTTGTAGTTCTGAGAGGCAATGATTCCAGCAATGTGAAGCTCTGTGCTACTTAGGTCCTCCTTTAGGGCAAAAAAAGAAACATCAGGTCAAGGTAAAACTGTCTGGAAAACAAACAAACAAACAAACAAATCACCCTGATCTAACCCTGCCTGTCAGGGTGCATTTTGTCCATCTCTGTACCCAAAACATATATAACTAATTCTATTTTCTAGAACAGCAATTGTTGATTGATGAGTCATCTTTCCTGTAAATTTATTTTTTAAGTGATTTTGGCATTGTTCCTTGAAATTCCTCTCTGGCTATGTAATGGAAATTTTGACCTCATACTCTGGTTTCTTTAACATCACAGATACAGAGATTATATGAGTTTAGGAAGACCAAACAATTGAATAAAGGACGYAATGCAGAAATCCGTAGCTCCAAAAGAAAGCAAGCTGTACTAAATAAACTCACAATTAAATGTTTAACTGTGTGGCCATTAGGTTATGTTCCTAATAATACAGCAACTTATTTATTAGAATTGAAGAATTCATGGGGGAGGGGGTTGCTTCCCTCTTTTTTCTCCCAAAATTGACTATGTGGTTAAAGTTGCTGGSAAGTGAAACTCACCAAAATATATCAAAATTTAGTGTTTTCCTAYTAATTAGCAACTCCCCATATTACAGTTTCTAAAGCATACTGCAATTAGTTGTCAGAAAACACAAAGTAGAAAAATGTAAGCCAGAAGAGAGTAGAAAGAAAACAAAAGCACCAAAGAATAAATTCATGAGATATAATTATTGCAGAGGGTAGCATAAAACTCTTAATACTGCAACCACCAAGAGTAAGGGCTTCTCTTCCCTATTCTCCCTCTGTTTGGGGGCAATGGAGAAAGTACATGGTAGCTCCAAGTCCTCAGCCATGCTGAGTTCAAAACATACGACAAAGAACTCAGAATTTTGAATTGCCTTAGTCCCAAAAGAAGAATTAAATAGATTTTCATAGCAAGAATAAAAATGAACACATCTGAGAACTACTCCAATTTATCTAAAATATCATTAAATAAATAGAAGAGAATCTCTTTCTTCCACTCTGCCTGGATTCAGCTGTCAGGAAAACTCCACAGCACCCAGGAACAGACAGTGCCGTAAGCACCTGCTGGAGCCTGGAGCCAGCATTTGCAATTAGTCGATTACAAATCATCATGGTGAGCTAAATCTATGGAGTGGCATATTCATGGCTCATGAAGGCCAAATTTATTGAAAATAAATTTACATGCCTATCTTCCAGTTGTTAAGTGGGATGGCCAAGGGACATGACAACATGAGCTTCAAATTATGCRTTCTTGGAAAAACTCTAAACAAGATTTCTCAGATGACAACACTGTTTTGGTCTCTGGTAATTCTTCATGGTCATGCAGAGGGCATCCCACTCCATCCCACCCATGTTCACCTTGCTCCACCAACCACTTTTCATTCAGGCTGAGCAAAAGGGATCACATATTTGGGAATGAGCTCTACTAGCTTCTCTAACCACGGGGCAGCCCACATCAGTCTCTTCACARGTTTCATCAGACACTGAACAATCTAAATGGCCAATTCAAACCAGAAAGATGGCAGCAAATTTGAAGCTCTGAAGACAGTCAGTGCTCTTGCCCATCAACATGGCACTCTGAATGGAAAGTGTGCTCCCAGCAGTAAATTGGCTCTGCCTAGGTAGGCTGGGACATGTGACTGCGCTGCTGGGACTCCAGACAGCTTTGCAGCTCCTTTGAAACTCATAGGAACATCTGTTCTCAGTCTGCTGATTTGAGGGAATGAGTTAATGTGAGTTGTACAAGTGAGATGGCTGATCGATAAGGTTTCAGAAAACACTCGCGATAAGATACTACTGAAAAAAAAAAAATCAATGTTTTGTAACATTCYCAGCTCTTATCATAACTTTAAGGAGGTTGAGCTCCCAAAAGAAGACAGTAAAATTGTTTGGTTTTTACCTTTTCAGTCTCAGCAATCAACCTAACAGCTGGTAAAACTCATTGTTATTTGGAAAAAACAAACAAACCAACCTTCAGATTTTCATGTAGAGAACATCTATAAAAAACAGCTCAAAGTTTCTGGGAACAGGTAACAGCAACGTTGAAACTGTTTCTACACATGTTAATAGCTCAGAGATGACTGTAGATTAGTAAAACAAAGCCTTGGGTAAAATATAGAGCTTTAACACAAGTTAGTACAGACTCCCTTATGTACAGTGACCAGTGGGTGCAGGAGAGAAATGGCCAAAAGATTTCTTATTAGATTGATGTAATTTTAAGTAAAGCATTTTCAAACTCTCCACATCATTCTCTTCAGCTTCATAGGCAAACTTTCACTGATGCAAATAGAAGTCAATACTGGGGGAGATGGGTGTTCTTTCGAGTCACAACATATAAACACCGTAAGAATAGTTGGGCAGAACATGGGGAAAAATATTTAGCATCTGTGTAGTTCCTTCAGCTGCTAGGGAAACAGCCACCAGATGTTCCTAGATTTTACCTCAGCTGCCTCCCAAACCACTATCACATCTGCTGTCTTCCTTATTGAATACCCGTGGTAACTGAACTAATGTTTCACTTAACTCATCTTTGCAAAATATTCTCAACACCCTTGAGGAACTCCTTTTTAAGGAGTTATGCTACCCACAAAAAGCAATGTGAAAATCCCCTGTGATTACATGATTGAATTTCCTGAAATTCTCTAGTTATTTAATATATAGGGAATACCATCATCTATACAAAAGCATTATTGGAAGTGATGATATCTTTTCATAAACACAAGTACTGAAATAGCAACAGAAATAATGATCCACAGAAACTACCAGAATTAAAGAGGAAAATGGGAAGGAAGAAACCCCATTGTTATTAAATGCTCCTCCTTATCAGGGACACCAAAATTCTTCCTCAAGACCTTCCTTATACACCTAGAACTGAAACTATTTTCTGTGTTCAGCTACTGAAAATCCCCTCAACCTATCACCTTTGTGGTATGCAAGATTTGCTGACACTTAGCAGCAGTGGAAGAGTTGCAATTGTATCCAGTAGAGAAGAGGAAGGAACACAAAAAACCCCAAGCCACCAAAAAACGCCATGCACAAAAAAGAAAAAAARCCCAAACCACCAAACACAAAGACCACACAGATCAAAATGTCTTATCTTAACACTTTCTATTCTGGAATTTTAAAAACTCAAGTTTACATATAAGCAATATAGAGCATTTATGTATGATCTAAAATAATCCAAAAGGAAGTATCTTCCTAAGACTGTTAGTCCAGTTTATCTATTATCATCAATGATCCTCATTTTCAAAATGTGTATGGAAGTCATGACTACTTATTCCAAACTCTCTGAAGTTATTCTCCAAACTTTGTATTTTCAGCCTAAAACATTTTTCTAGTTATTTTCCAGGTATGCTGCACTCTACTAAGTAATGTAGAGAAAAATACAATAAAGACATCAGAAAAGCAAAAAATGTACAAATCTATGTCACCACTTTGCTCTAGCTGATACCCTGCATGACCCCAAACAAATCACTTAGCTGCATTCCCACCAAAAATGGAGAGGGCTCCAGCCTCTGAAAAATGACTGTCAGACCAAAAAATGTTTACAGAGCAGCTTGCAATCATCAAACAGAGGGCTCTGCAAATGGAAAGTATTACAACATATGGGATGTTCTAGCCATGTGTTTAAAAAACCCCAGAAGAGCAGAAAAAAGAACCTTCACAATCATGACTAGGCACATGTTCCAAACAGAAATTAAACTCTTGTTTCTCTGGTATAGCTCTTTGATTTTTCATTACTTATACTTAATAAATACTATATCTATAAACAAGAAAAATAAATCAGAAGCTCATTCATACAGGATCAAATAAAAACTGCTGAAATACTTTGCAAACTGCGGGCACGACAAAGTTCTTGGAAAGAGGCAGTATCTAGTACCAGATTTCATTCCTATAGCTAAGTTAAATTTCCAGGTACCAAGGTCTTTTCTGCAGGTTTTAGTCAGCTTTATAAATTAAGGGATAGATAAAAGGAAAATAAAAACAACGTGTGTCACGTCAGGACGCAACAATGCACAYGCTAACCTTTGATTTGACAGATGGAATGAGAAGCTCTCGCCTTTTATTTGCACATGAGAAATGAAGATAACTCAGTGTTTATTTGAAGATGAGAAACTGGGATATGTTTATTTGCAGGAAGAGAGGGGATCACTATTTGAAAGGAGCTCTCCTTCTTGGTAAAATTTGGATGAAGGAACAACGAAACCAAATGCCACTGTTTCCTAGTGAAATACTTGTTAACACAAACAAAGAAATACATTCATGATTAAAAAGAGATGCATAAAAACAATTCTACCTTGTTTCCAAATACAYAGCATAAGCAAAGCAAAAGCCTACTATTTTCTCCATAATTATTTTTCCTTATAAAAAAATCAGCTGTACCTTTCATTCAACATGTAAATCTAAATAGATAACAGAAAAAAGCATTTACTCTCCATGTGTGAAATTAATGATTAACCTCAATAATTAAAAGCATCAGTGCCGAACACACATTGGTTTCTCCAAGCATTCATCCATACTGCACATCTGACAGTGGTTTCAAAGAAAATCTGGATTGAATAATATGATTCAGATGTGAAGAGACTGACAATGAATAGCATTTTAGTACTGCTCAGTCACAAACCAGCAAGCTTTAGTACTGCATGTCCACATTAGGAAAAATGAAACAGCTTCTTCTGAGAACAACATGCTGGGTCTTTGACCCCTGTGCCTGCATTTTTCCTCTGAAAACCAGGGGAAATTTGTTACCCTCATTTTCCTTGTTYCTTACAGCCATACAATCTAGTGTAACTACTAAAAAAAAAATCTCAACTTTGCTTTTAAAATCTTAGAAAAAAAGTTAATTAATTACCCACTTTTGTAACTTTTCATAAAATAATTTTATGATGTTGTTGTTTTAAAAGAAAAATGTTCACACAAGAATTAAAAACAAAGCCATAAAATACTTTTCTCAAAGATTACTAAGTGGACTGGATGGCCTGTGATAATGCAAAAGCCACTCAGGGCAAGCATATCCGGATGCTAGCACAAATGATTTGCCTRTCCATGGCAAGGAGGCAACCACAGAGCTCTGGGAAGAAAACATGAAACACGTGACTTCAACATTTTATAAGGGTCTTCCTTATATCCCTTCAAATTCCTACAAGAAAGGGTCTTTTGGCAGTTTTCATAACCACAAATTCTTCTATAAAATGAATGAAAGAACAAACACAGCAACTAGACTCATCACATTTCTCAAGTCTTTTAGGCTATGGTGGACAGACAAATTTATCTTGCTTTAAAAGAAATTTCACAAATGCAAGTATATAGCACAACACACCATTAGCAGATGGTGATTACAGAACATGTTTGAGGGAGGCTTGGGTGTGCTCAATCATATAATTCACAAGAAAAGACAGATGACTATGGATATGTTACCACAATGAGGCACGATTTCCAAAATTCAAAGCTGAAAATAGATTTCAGAATAGAATTTAAGCAGATTTTTCAAAACCAGCAAGACTTGACCAAAAAAAGGGCATGACTAGAGACTGGTCCTGTCCATATAACCCTTCTCTGGGTAGATGACATACAAGACTAAGTGGCCAATGGTCGGACAATCTGCTACTCAATGCTCAGCAGAAGCCAGATATAAAGAAGTGATACCCTTTCTTAGCCAGTCTATCCATGCGACTGATGGTATGATCTTTTCACTRCTTCATTTTTTAATGGCAGTCTTTTTACTGTTAATGGATGTGGTTTATGCAAATCTTATCCACCACAGATACAGATTTATAAATTACCCTAAATTACAGYGTTGTAATGGGACAGTGTTGACATGAAACTCAAGTAGTGTAGGATTTTCCAGAGGCACAATCCCTAGAGCCAAGGTTTAATTTCAGCTCTGAAGCAGATTCCCTTTGCACCTTTAGGTTACTCATCTCCATTTCCTCCTCTCTAAACCTTCTCTAAACCTGCCTCCCAGGATGGTGCTGGAAGCTTATTTAATGAATGTGAATCATCTTAGCACTGCCTCCCGGAATCCAGATATAATCAATAATGAGCCAAAGCTTTACTTGGGCAAAAGCTGCATTTGAGGAAAAGCACACTTTCCATTATGCCTGTCAGAAGTGGTCTCACAAAACACCAAAAGCAAAGTTGTGCTGTTTTTATTTCTGYCAACAAATGCAGCAGTCTGCCTTTAAATATGCTTAGCTTTCCTAGAGCCACACTCTGACCTGGGGCATCACAGATTCTCTGCCAACCAGCTCGAGCTTGCAATGCAGGACACGGCAGCCAGGTGATAATCTGTGTGCCCCTGCCTTTACAGTCCTCAGATGCAGAGCAGAGACATCACTGCCTGTGAGCATGCATCCCCTGCCAGGAGTCACCTCTCCTCAGAGGAGATGTCTCCCTTTTCCGACACACAGCCAAAGGGCAGATCAACACTCCTCAAACTTGCCTAGCTGCTTGCATCATCATTCTCTAGTCATTTCCACCCAAGACACATTAGCACAGATGAGCTCCSTCAACTTTTTTAGTTGTTCTGGGCCTGCTTGTTCTGACCAAAACAAGCCAGGGAACAATTGCAGCTGAGAAAGTGGGTATGAGAGGGCAGAATTTTGCAAGAGATGTGCTAAGTGCTTGTATGTGACCAGCACACCATTAATCAATGCCCAAGGACTTGTTCAAATTATGCAGCTGCCAGATGTGCTCTTCCCTGTGTCATTCACAAGATTCTACAATCATGAGACTCCCTGAGTACCAGATTTGATCACCTGCTCAATTACTTTTGTATGCTGTGATCCCAGTTGGTTTTGGCATCAGTATCAAGACAATAATTTCAGGCATTGAAATTGAAGAGATTGGTTTTTTATGTAACACTAAACAGCTTTACATTATAGAGCAAAAGGAAGGGGGCACTACTTGAAGTTATTCTAACTGCTAAGTGTCATTAACTTTCCATCTGGTCAGCTCCTGGCAATTCCAGAGGTATCACAGCAGGCATGTTCATGTCCCACCTCCCTGTTCCTTTCTCATCACCACCCCCTTAACTTTTAGGCCATAAGGATCACTTCAGCATATACTGCAGGCTAAAGATCCTCACAGAGTATTTTCAGTCCTTAACTACAGAGCTGTGAGACAGCTTGTGGATGAATGTCCAGTTTTAATGACAAGACAAAATGATGGAGAAGCTGTAATTACTCTCAGAGGCAAGCTGCTCCTCTAAGTTCCAAGACCAGTTTCTGCAAGTAAGTGTCATGAGAAGAGATGCCAAAAAAAAAAAAAATTAAACCTGCTTCAGTCATTCAATATGCAGAAAAGAATTAAACTGCTGTCAGTTGTAAGTTTCCCCAGGTCTGACTGTTTCTATACCAAGTGTATTGCCAGATCCACTAAAGAAAGTGAGGACAAAACCAATGCATGTGCCCAAACACACAACATTGCATGACAGCCACCTCACTCAGATCTCTGGGCAAGATTGATTTTAACTTTGCTGATTTACCATCCTAGAAAAGAGATTATATTCAGATTTGTAACTGATAATAAAAAAAAACTCCAAACATATATTAACACAAGACAAAACATGAGCATCTTACAACAGAATTATCTGAAACCTACCACTTATTTAATTTCATTTCATCAAAACAAGAGAAGTGRTCTGCTCATAAGCAAATGTCAGCTRTTTACTGATATAATGTTACAATCMAGACATTACAGGCCCCTGTAACTGACACCAAACCAGAGACCTAAATGTTCAAAGAATTAATGCTTTCACCTTATTCTAGATGGCTAAATTTAGTTTCAGTTGGCAATTTTGCCAGGTCAAAAAAAGAGCAGATGAACTCAGACATGCAATCTTTCCACTGTACATATAATTCATTAGCAAACTGCACACTTTCCATCCATTTACATTCACTGCCACCAAAGCACCAACAGGGTATGAACTCCTTTTCCCTAAAAGCAACACTGTCTCCAAGCCTCATCACCTAAACTGAATATACTTATAGGACAACTACAGCAGTTACACATCTAAAACCAATATATTAGTCATCAACTGATTRTATTAAAAATGTGATACTCGTTTGAGAATATCCTTATAAAAAACCCTAAGAAATCCCATGACTTTTTATGAGTCTTTTAAGCTGTAATCAGTTTATAGCACAGAAACTGAGTCAGCTGCTATATAATCAAGGCTCCTTATGAGAAGCACAGCTTTGCAATGACACATGCATTGTTCTCAACCTGCACGAGCCTGAAACACTGCAATCACCACCAGGAGCAGCTCACAGAATCTTCCCACTGAAATCCACAGGAAGGTATTTTCACCTTCCCTTCCCAGCCAGAAATTGCTTTGTTAGAAAACGGAGTCTGCCCTCTTTTGCCACAGCTACTGCCTTCTGAACACAATTCCCACCTTTTGATATCACTAGGTAATTGTCTCCTGAATAACTGTGACACCTCCATGCCTTTATTCTTGTTCCSTCCCCAGTTTGCTGCCAGGCTGTGGGGGCCTTGCCTGAAGCAGTCTTGACACCTCCACAGAAAAGAGTCCCACAGCCCTGAAATGTTGTTCTCTTAACCTGCTCAATGAGCCTGGCAGGAGAGATCATACTCAGATCCAGCTTTCAGTTCTCCCTCCCTCCACATTCTGGTGTGCGTTGGCCCTTTGCCCACAAGCCCAGATCAGGAATACTGGTAGGAAGGGATGTTGCTCATCGCTGCAGAAGACCTCCTCTGTGAGGAAATGCAGAAAGTCTCCTGTGCAAAGCTTCCTTTTGCATTTGGAACAGACTTTGGTTTAAGGAAAGGCAAATTTTCCTATTCAAACGGGAAACGAGCAGAAAATACAACACACATGAGYAAAAACTCATGTGCGTGAGAGCTCCCATTCCTAGTAAATAATTATTACCTGCAGTAACAGGCAGTGCAGATCCCATCTCTCTCCTTTCTCTGTGTGTGTATGTGTGGTTGGGTTTTTTCCCTGCTTTTCCTACCYCCTCTTATTCTTTTTCTTCAATTATAGCATCAAAAGAAAACTAAGATCKTTTGGAGACATAAATGAAGCATTCCCGCTCTGGAATGGCTTCAGCATCTGGACACCTGGCAAAACACAGTTCAGTTCCTACTGTATCTATTTCTCAACCCCCCCTGACAGCAAGCATGAAGAGTCTTGCCTTTCTTCTTATTTACCAACAAGAATTAAAGCTGAGAATGTTCAGAAGTCCATTTCACTAGGTTTTGTTCTGGTTACATTACAACAGATTGCTTTGATCTGGGGGGAGGAAGGAGGAGAGGAGCAGAGCACATCTTAAGTTCACAAAGCTACAAGCCAAGATGCACAAAACTGAAGCATTCCAAAGTTAAAAATAATCGTCTTTAAACTGCAAGAGCAGAGCTGTAATTTTGAGCAGTACAGCATGACATCACAGTTTATGTGGGGCCAGCTCCATAAATCAAACTGTGCCTAATTAGAGACCATACTGCAAATCTACATTATTTGGATGAATAATTAAAACAGGACAGTCCATAACACAAGCCAGATATGTTTACTAAAATATGTTTTTTTCAAACTTTTATGTTCACTACTGCTTACAAAGCTTTCACATTTAGTAAATTATAGACCCCTAAGCTTTTATTTTAGGCTGACTCCACTTTCAAGGAATTCTTCAATTAACTTTATGTTGCTTCAAGCTCTTCATCCAATGGGAAAACAATCTGTGGTTTCTTATTTCTCCCAGTGCTAATGGCTGCCCTCCATGTTTGACTTGCAGACTTACTGTCTTTTTAGAGCCAGTATCTGTTTGTCTAAAATCAGCCTAGTTGTCATAGTATTTTGACAAGTCCTCTATAAAAGGAGAACAAACCTTCGTGGTAGGTTAACTGCTAAGAATAATGAAGGTTGTTCTCACAATCTCAACAGATAAGTGCCAAAATTAAGGAACACTGAGCAATATACTGTGAGCTGAAAGCCCTGACTACCTCAGTTGCCCTTCTTTCCCACTTACTCCAATTTTTCCAATTTCTAGTTTGAGGTGTTTTTTTAAAATGTGTGGTTTTTCTCAAATCTAAAAGCTATGACATACTCACACATTTGTAGCATAAAAAARCCCCCAGTGCTATCAAACATTACTATCTGTAGATGGTCAGGACGCCTCTGGAATTGTTGGAAATGCTGTGGAGACTTTGACTATCAGTTACTGGGTAGATAATGTCAAATCAAGAGCCAAAGAGTTTAATGAAAAGCATGAGCTGAACAAAAGGGATAGGATTCATTCCTAAAGTGCACATTTTTCCTCCTAGAGCTTGAGAAATTTGTGTGAAACTTTTAAATCTCAGAAATAAAAAACCAGGGGAGAGTTGGCAGCTCTCCTTCCTTTTCCCTCCTGGTATTTGGCTGGGTAAATGGACCAACATACAGTTGATTAAAGGAACTCTGAAGACAATGACTAAGAAGCAAAATGTTTGACAGTCTCAACAAAAAAGGACTATACAAAAATAAGAGTTATGTCTCTTAGTGCAGTATTATGTTGTGCATGTAATTTTTTTTCTGTAGAATGTTAACCAAACACAGATATGGAAAAAGTAYCATTCACTTCTTAATACATAGATTTTTAGATTAAAAAATCCATGGGGTTTTAAAGAAATCAAAACACATTAAACATTAAATACACAGCACAGCAATATTTATAAAGACATGACAAATGAGTCTCCCTCAACCACAGCCACCATGATCAGCATATCCTTAAATAGGAATGTACCTTTCAGACCTCCATTTCAATTCTTTGTTACAATAAATAGGCATCAAACTTGTAATTTCCTTTTTTTTTATTTAAGACTGTCTTTGTGGCCAGAAATATTATGACTGACCTCTGTTAACAGCAAGCATTCAGAGCCATAGCCATTCCAATTCCCTTACATCCTCAGTGTGCAGCAACAGTTTTCTCAGAAAAAAAAAACCAAAAAAAACCCAAAACAACCAAAAAAATCCAACCCTGTAACTATTTGGACATACTTCTGAAAGCAACAGTGAAAATTAAGAAAGTAGTCTTCCCAAAGAAGTATCTATTTTTGAAATGTGTGCTTTTAAAACACAATGCTTATGGAATGAACTACTTCAGTTCTCTTGTGTAAACTTGTACAGATTGTTTGCTATTGATCTTTTGAGTCATATTTTGGCAGTAAACTAGTATCCATGTAGAAAATATAAGTACTGCAGAACAAGTGATGTAATCTACATCTATACTTAATTGTTTTTCTTCTTTTTTTTTTTTAGTTAAATTTCTATTTTAAAATAATCTGAACTGCATACTTCATTTCTTTCCCAGATGAGGAGCTTTATGATAGTGAAGACCTTCAGAGGAGACAGTTTGTCTCTAAGAATGTGGCTCCTTTCAGTCACAGGACAGGACTCAGATCAAAGAAAGCAGTGTTTCTATCTGTATTCAAATCTAGGTCTATTACTGTTTTCTTAACTGAATGACATAAAGTGACTCTATAAAACCAGTGCAAAACCTGATCTCAAGGAATTGAAATCCAGGGTTTTTTCCACAGTGTATTGTTCTTTCCTCCCTGCCCCCAAGCTGCTGTCCATTCAGAAAACAACACRTAGAAGAGAAAAAAGAAAACYGCACTGTAGCAGGGCTATCCACATGGCCCAGGCTTGTGCTGTGTGTGCAGTATATATACATATACTGCATGCTGATGCAGCCCAGAGCAGGGGCACAATGTCCAGGTTTCTGGTCCTTTGTGGAGTACATAACACTGCATGGCAGCTGGACACAAGCAGGGTAAGAGAGCATATGAAGGCAGGTAGCTGACAGAGTGAAACCAATGCAGTACTCCAGACAGGTAATTAAAGCTGTGCTCAGCCTCAARCTCTCAAATATGGTAATTCTTTAACCAACAAAAGGACAACAGTGAGAAAAAGTACATAAGCAAAGCATGTGCAGGACATGGAGCACGAGTGCTTTCCCCTTTCCTCCTCTCAGGTTTCTCCCACTGAGAACCACTACTTGATGGCCTGAATCTCTTCTAAGTCTGGTTACTCTAAAAATAAGAGTCAAGGCCAGTATATAGAGAACAAGCATAGGAATCCTACCTTTTAAATCCTAGATCAATGTTTTCTTCCCTCTCTGAAGCAGTGATCGATGCCAGCTTTCTCACACCTTTTCCTCACTCTCATGCCATCAAGTGCCATTACTTCTCTACCCTACTGTCCTTGTCACACTGCTTCCCACCTCTTCCTCACTGCCACTTGAGATCCAGTCTCATGTGGAGCCATAAAGATAAGGACAAACACCATACACTCACCTCTGGGCAACTACAAGCTTTGTCTCTAGACGCACAGCATCTCAAACTTTTCCTTCAAGAACATCTCTAATGGCCCTTCAGATAGAATGGCAAGGAAGGAGCAYATTTAAGACTTGAGAAAAATTAAAATTAACACAGCTTGCAGTGACTTTATTAGAGGCTGAAGCCCACGTAAAATCTGTTTGAATAATGAGCAAGAGATTTTTGCCTTACATTACACAAAGAATCAGACTAGATGACTCCAGAGGGTCCTTCTGACTAAGTTGTGACAATACATATGCAGGAGAACTTTAAAGATCAGAGTTATTTCCCAGTATGAATTACATTATTTCTTGTTTTAGTTTTGATCTTCTAAAACTAGACAAACCCCAAAGGAATATTATGCACACAGCAGCCTAGAGCCTACCTTTAGATACTGTCCAAATGACATATTTTCTGACCAAGGAGACAGCAATACCTCTGTTTTCATTAATTCTCTATTAGGAATCACAGGATTCAAATTGTTGATTTCCAGCATTACCTCATGCTGGGCCTCCCATTGATTAATTAAAACTTTATTTGTAGATGAAAAAGAACAAAAAAAGCAGAACTGCAGTAGTTTGAACCAAGAGTGTCCCTGATAAAAGAAATGGTCTGCTGTTCCAACTCCTTTCCATAGGTTGATTGTGAATTGTAACCAGACAAGATCTCCTTTTTCAAGCTTCCAGAAACTGGCAAACATGTCTACTGCACAGGAAGTCATATTTATAGTTGCTTTACTTTCCACAATAAAGCAATTCTCCTATAATCAGAAGGCTTGCTAAATGAAAGATCTTTTTCCTTGAGATTGCAGCCTCTTAAGAGAAAGCTTCCAACTCTACAGTTAGTAATGGCTGAGGAGGGAAAAGCACAGTTCAGTACAGCYCCCACATCATTATCACACAGTAAAGACATAGCAGGATTTTTTATTTCAAAAAAGAAGAAACAATTCTGAAATCCTGGTATTGCAGTGTGTGTTAATTACCCTGTTGAGTTACCATTTAATTTTCAGTGTGTGTTCAGCTGACCTGCTTTTTACTATCTAGCTTTAAATTCTTCTGGATACAGACARACAAAGAGCTTCTACTATATAAGCCTTATTATATACTTGGGCAGGGCCTTTGAGCATGCAGGTATTCCACAAGAAATCTGAAGCAGTACATTGCTTCATTTAAGGGAAATAGATTTTAAACTCCTCCAAATTACTACAGGTGACAGTTAATGACTTGCTTGTACATTTTTACTATCATCATGCATATAGAAAATTATTAAGAAAAACCCAAACATCTACTTGAAATTTTCATATTCTCTTCCAGACACTATATCAGAGTATTTAAAAGGGCACAGCACTAGCTTTRGCCAAGAATTCCCCCTCCTCCCTTAAATACAGAGAAAAGGAATACCATTTTTTTTAAGGAAGAGAGAGAGATTAAYACTTTACCCAAGCAGAAATTCTTCAAAACCAAGAAATCAATGCAAAACTTGTTCTTACCTAAAATTAGAAGAAAAGAGAGAGGAAAAGGTAAGAGAGATTAAGAATCATCYCTTGGAGCATTACACCTTCAAAATAGAAAGAATTCCCGAACAAATCTAAAGTAAACAAGTTGCACCAGAACAGGAAATTGCAATTTCTTTGAAACAGTAATTGACCTTGTGAGGAAAACCACTACTAATATAAACAAATAAGCAATAAAGGAAACCATTTTAGCAGAGGGAAACCTGTCTTGAAGCAGCGTGACAAGGGAATATAAAAACACTTTGCCTGAAGTGACGGGTCTCTAAAGAAAATTGGAGCAATTCTGTAGTAATGATTATGTGGACACAAGCTGCAAATAGGTAATTYTCAAGGTTTCAAAGAGGAGGCTGGAGCACAGAAATTCAGAAACTTTTAAATACAGGACTCAAATTTAAACTGAATAATCTCATACTGTTGTCACACATAAACAGGATTTTGAAGGATATCTATCAGGCTAAATTGCTTTTATAATCATGGTTTTCCATGCCCAATCCTTTTTATTTATAAATAACTACAGCTAAAGTAAGCACAAGCATCATGGTGATTATTTCATTATATGAAATGGTAATCAGAAATAAGAAAAGACTAAAAATCAGRAACTTGAACTTTCATCAGAAGCTGATGTTTTCAAAAATTTGCCTAAGGAACATGCATACAGAAATGGAAACAGAGCTAACATTCAAAATGTAAAATCATTACTTTTAGATAAAAACTAATTCTCAAATCTGAAGTATTTTTTACTTTCATTGCTTGCATTTCTAAAATAGCTAAAAGTGAGCAGTAGTCCCCTTGTATTTATTTGGAGGAAGAAAAGAAGTTCATAGTGGTGTAAGAAAGTTATAAATAAAATAAATACCAAARACAGAAACATTTTTTATTTCAGATTTTAAGTCGACTATCTGCAAGAAACAGCATTTCAGACTCTCCTTATTTGTTCTTGTTCATTACACTGGCGCCCTTTGTGGTTCTTGTATTTTAGCAACTGGAACATACACAGTAAAGCTAGCAACACAACAGAAGTTTAGTGAAGGCAGACATAATTTGATTTTAAAAAAACACCACAGAAAAGAGCAAGAAGCTCTACAAACAGTGGAACCAATGTGGTTTGGCTTCCCAGGAATTTGTGTCTTATGGGGATTTGAAACAATGTAAGTAGGTCCACAASCTCACACCAAGCTCTCTCTCTCCTACCTGGGAAGCCACTGGAATGAAATTTGCTAAAACTTACTATAATCAAAATCTGTTTCTCAGCTGGTCCACCCGCAACACTGGGTATGACTGAAAAAGATAAAAGTCCTTCTTTCCTAGAACAACAGGCCAGTGACAGAAGTATCAAATCCGAAACTTTTAAACAGGTTCATTCCATTTTTACTAAGCGGTATTCAACCAAGGAAATAAACTCTTCATATCAGAACCAGCTTCTAAAATTCTATTGCAGTGTTAAGTYGGGTGACTTGTTATCTTTTTCAAGCATTTAGGAGATAAGAGAAAAACCTTTATATGATATTAAAACAAATGCCCAGTCAGCACATTCCAGCATTTACAACCAAGTTTAATAAATTCAGAAATGGAAAATATTTGTTATAGAGATCTAAAAGACAAATACACCACCTATGCCTCATTACCCACGCAAAGCGAGTTTTTTCCTACCTCTCCTAAAGAGATTTGGGAAATGGAAATTTCCAGTGCCAGAGAAGTAGCAGAAAATAACATGTACAAATTAAAAATGTCACAGGGTTGCACTCAGGAAGCTTAAGAGGTTATCTCTGGAAACACCTTCTCAAATGGAAAAATGGTGGCAGCAGCAATCATGGGAGATGAGGGAAAATCAGGGCTATCTAAAAACAAGACAAACTCACCAAAGCCTAAGAGGAAATCTGGAACAAGAATGAAGGAAGATCTCTGACAATAACATCATGCACTTTTCTCATGTTGTTAAACCATAGAGCAAGAGGGCACTGAGAAACCCTCTGAATTCCCCTGCCATTATCTACCTGCAGGAGCTCAGACTAAGGGCTCCCACAGTGAGCCAGGAGTCAGGCACCAACAGCCCTGAAAGGGTTTCTTCAATTCCACTTGTACTACTCAAGGGTGGTGGATTTGTTTGTTTTGTTTATTTGGGTGTTTTTTTTTCCTGAGTTTTTGTTTTGTTGTGGGCTTGTTTGTGTTTTTTGAATTTATTTTATTTTTTAACCCTGAGATTCCCCATATCCATCGGGATCTTGYAATATGAGACTGTTGAACCGATGAATGGATACCAGGAACATCCAAAACATGAAAGCAGATTGGAAAATGCATTTCTATGTACTTTCCCTGGAAGATAAGATGCCAACACCCAAGTGAAATAGTTTGCTGCAGGCTTCCTATGGTGCTGGTACAACTAATGTACTAGCAAAAGCCACAGAAAGAAGAGCATAACACAGCAAAAATAAAATACTAAATCTTCATTGTTTTGGACTCTTTCTGAATATGTAAGACTGATGATGTCCTTTTGCATCCCTATGCATGGTGATATTTGACCACACAGAAGATAATAACTACTGATATACCTGGATGACCCTAGCAAGYCTTTGAGAAAGGTACCTAACTGCACACAGAAACATGTGGTCAGTGACCTTGGTGTTACCAGACAAGGTCCCTGAAGCTTGATAAGACATCACAAATACCAAACAAAGAAGGGCATGTGCAAAAGGCACAGTACTCCTTAGGGAAACCTGGATTCCTGGATTTAAGTAGCCAAACAAATAAGACTGAGCTACAGTTAYAGCCATTTAACCCACTTAGTCATTTTGGCTTGGTACATTTGTTATCTGGCTACCTGAGCCAGGACACTGCTGCCAACATCTGTTTCCTGCCTCTCAGGTCCTTCCTCAATCAGAAGTTCCTCTGGATTTGTGGGCTTGCCTGAGCCAAGGAGCCAGACAGAGCTTGCTCTCTCTTTCTCTACAGGGCTGTTTGCAACCACAGCCTGATGAACGGCAGGGTGGTGATGTCCTGCCTCATAAACCTGCACARGTTTTACAGAACAGTTACTTTTTACACTTCTACTTCATTCAGTGCCTTTCAATTTTGGAAAAAAAAAAAAAAAGATATTTTAAAGCCTTGTTGAACAATTTTCTAATTGCAAGCATGAAAAAGAGGGGTTTGGACATAAAGCAAAAAATTAGTTCTACAGCCAAGGCACTGGCTATTTCACCAGAAGAAAACAAAAGCCAGAAATACCATTTCACTGCTCAAACTGAAAGACAGATTCTAGAAACACAGCTTACATAAAGGCACGTGTCAAACAATATGCATATTTTTTGCCTAAACACTGACTCACTGAATAAAATCTATGTTACTCTTTAATGTAAACAGTTCCTTTAAAAGCAGGAAAATTAAATACAGACAACATTAAGCTGAACATGAACTCTTGCCATCCCCATTTAGGCATCTGGGTAATTATAATCATTAACTCCATTAGCATATGCTGCAATGTAGGTAAAAAGTGTTCACACTGCATTAGAGAACTTTTAGATATTTTAATGATATATTTACAATAAGAATTTACTCCCCTGGTGCATCTTTTGAGATCATAGGATGTTTGTTTTCCTTCAAGATATGTTTGCAAAATGTAATCAAAGTGCACATAAAGTTTTATCTCAGGCATCAGTGTAGCCTTTATTAGAAGTAATTGAGCCTTTTAGAACTAAGTTGGGTTGGTTTTGGTTTTTTTCTGGCTAATTATTCAATTTGACCATTCTTCTCTCCTAAGGCAATATTATTTCCAAGAAATGTCACTTTTCCACTTATCAAGGTTGTTTACATTTTACACAAATGTTATGCTCTCAAGCTTTCATTTTTTGAAAATTTCAGAAAGTAAAGGGGATGATGCTGTGCTTGTAAAAACATTCTTTAGTAACAGAATGAGTCTCAAGGCATTTTAGGTTTCCCACAAGACATTTTTCTGTCTATCATTTTAGAAGTTTTTCCCACACATTGTGTTCCCAATATAGGCTTTGGCAGGTTGTGAGATACAAGCTGGCTGGAAAATGATAGCCTGCTTTCAGCATATTCTTGTGYAGTTAAACATTAAGCACTTTTTACACAAGATAATTCAGACAGCAGCTCACACAGAGAAAAGGTGACAGTTTCAGCTGAGCAAAGCTAAAGTCCTGAAGGATGCCAAAGACTTTGTGACAGTTCTACAGAGAAAACAAAGGAATCTTGAAAAAATAATCAGCATTGAAACTTGAAACAGCACTTGAAAATTCTACATTGACTTAGTTCTGGTCTTTTAAAAGAGACTTGAGAGCATGTGACAGTTAATGGACACACATACACAAATAGGAGAACAAATATTGTCTGCACATACATTGAGCCAGCCCTCACAAAGGAAATGACCAAGGCTTCAAAGTGTATCAGAGAACATGTCCTTGTTTTCATATCAGTATGATAAATTTCCCAAATGCTTCATTAAGGAATCAATAGGTGAACCAAATTTGATGGGAACTCTTGCACCTGCAGCCCATGGAAGTTCCAAAAGCCAGAGTCAGCAGCACAAACTTGCTGTTCGTATTTTGTACGTTTTGCTCTGTACAAATACACAAGAAGAAAGGGGAGAGGGACGGCAGCTGACTCACAGTCCTACTGCAAAGCTCACTAATGTCAAAACACTATCACTGTTAAACCCGTGAACGTGAAAAAAACTTCAGTTGATAAAAATCAGAATTCATGTAAGGATAGAGAAAGTTTCTAAAGCTGTCTGGACCACAGATACCTAATGGCACTTTTCATTTAGCCTTATGGTCAGCTATCTGCAAAAAGTATATTGAATGTTTCATAAACAGTTTAAAACAAAGTGCTTCTAATCAGATCTGGCAGGAAAGGGAGAAATGCATACATAGAATGAGGTAAGTGTGATCTTACCCAGCTGAAGAACAGGGAATGGCAGAGCTTCAGGCCATGACTCACACAGACACTAAACAGTAGAGAGCTACAGATAATTCTCAGGTAAACTTTGCATGAGCCACTACGTCATCCTCCTGTACCCTTCCTGCATTAATCATGTCATTAGTAACCTGACGCAGCCCAAGAAGAATGTCTGATTTACAGCGAGCCGAGCAATGCTAACAGAACAAACCCTTTGGCAGGTCAAAAAAAGGAAAGACCAACCTAAATTTCATTTTAGCTGGAGCCACACCCTAAAAGAACATGGAAACTAGGAAAAAGGAAAAACAAAAAAAGGTATCTTCCCATCATGAGATTACATACTTCATTAAAAGCTCCTGATGAACCAGTTAAGAGTACAAATATGAAGGATTTGCAAGAGTGCGAGGATAAAAATCCAGCCCAAACATGTACCTAAACAAAGCAAACGGGGCGGGGGGAAACCCCCAAGCTTTCTTTTGAAGTTTTTACCACAGTTACGTAATTTCCATGTTAGTCTAGATGTTTTTAAACATCTTTTATASTGTACAGTTGGGAACCAATTTTACAATGAGTACAAAGTGTATGGTTAGGCAAGATTCATGTCTCAGCTAGGTATCTTGGTTACTCCAAAAAATACAAAAAGGATAAGGGGAATCACTAGGAGAGTGAAGTGAAAAATGGAAACTTCAGAATTTCTTTTAAAAATTATTGCTCAGTCTGWATTGATAGCAGTCACTTTGATAAATGTGACTATAATCTACATTATTGGACATAGCTATTTCACCTTAAATATCCTGTAAAAGTAATGGTCATTTGAAGGAAGGGCAGATCACTGCCTTTCATTCTGAAGCAAATTAAAAACCCTGTAGATTASCTTAAAAGTAGAATGGAATTATCCTTAGTTTCTGGAAACAAACAAAATTATCACCCAAAACAAGGTGTGCAGGTAGTCACAGCCGCTGTGTCAAAACTCAAGTCCCACAAAAGCTATTTCATAGTAGCAATTTCCAGAAGAGCACCACAGGACACGTGTGCTTTACTCTAAGTGTATGGCAAACCCACTTCTTACGATGGTATTTTGTTCAGTTTCTCATGGCTTCATCTGTTTCCAAGTCTGCCTAAGTAGACTGTCTATTTTCTTGATACTTCCTTCCCATTGAACACTCCTTTTCCCCTCACTTTCTTCTCATTTTGTCCTAGCAACAATTCTGTGAACTGCCAAATGACTTTCTTACCTTCATGACTTTAAACCACAGGGTTGCAGGTCTACGTTCCATCTTAAAGCAAAACTCTAGAAATGGAAATCTCCTTTCTCTTTGATCCTCTACAAGAGTTGAGCTGAGCCAGCCAAAATGTGCCACCTCAGTTAAAACCAGCAACCATTTTGCTCCTACTCATTATTAATGGCATMCTTTTCACAATATTAAAAGCCATGYACAAAATATGACCAACTGTACAGCTAAACTGGTAGCACAATGAYCACAATATTAGTGGAATGCAAAGTAACAAAGAAAATGCACTTATCTTCTCAAACCAGTTTGGAAAGCCTCTCCATCATGCCACGACAGTAGCCCTATATTTCTTAATGAAAATTTAAAGAGAYGTTTTGAAGGTTTTCTAAACTTATGTAAATGGCATGTCCCTTTCCTGGCTTCTTGCTTTAAAGCCAACTGTAACTTGARAGAAGCAAAAAATTCTTTTGTCCCTGGTAGTTGTTCGATGTCATGTGCTGGAAAACACAGATAACCCCAAATCTTAAATAGGCAGTAATCTGCCTTACAAGTATTCCCTTTGTCATCAGTCTTTCTRAAGGTCAGGTAAAGACTGTGTGGACACAGTGAAACAACTCTCAGAARAGTGTCTGCATGGATAAACAGCGTTTGCCAGAAAACAGTAGGTGTCTGTGCTTCATTCAGCAAAAGTGCTAAGGACAGTTTCACAAYTTAGGTTTACTTTGGGAGGAGTGGGAATATCTTTTTTAGTGGCTTATCTTTTTTAATTTRAGACCTGAAATCAAAGAAAAGATTTAGAGATACAATGCCAACAGCTTAATGAATATTCTGTAGTGTATAGAAGCACCCTGGGGAAAACCTGCACTCAAATAAACAACAGATTCCATCTTCCCCTGCCCTGAGGAATCTAAACCAGGCTCAAAGTTTACACCTAATTCAATAGTGGCTTTCAAAACAAACATACTTCAGACATATCTAGCAAATACTCCTCTTCCCACTCTGCATCCAAAACTTTCTCTTGGAAACAAAAGCCCTCTTCCTTGACAAAGATTTYGCGGGTATCTTCCAAATCTGCCAACAGCAGATTGCATTACATAGTACACCTAAAAATTTTAAACTGACCTTTGTCCCCTCTGAGAAAGCTGTCTGTTCTAAAATGGCCCACACACACTCAACAGAGCCAAAGCCCACAGAGACTCTTTCAAACATGTTAGGTTTCTGTCCCATGGGGAGAGCCTGTTCGTGCCTCCATGCACACACAAAAGGGTGAGAAGAGCTTTCTGCTGAAAGTGTTGAATGTCCCACAGCACATATCTGGGTCCTCAGAGGCTTCTCCTATACCTTCCTCTGTGGCACTGCTTCCTTTGCCAGTATGAGCTGCAGAATGGCAAGGAGGAGGAGCACTCAGAGCCCACTCAGGCTGCACGCCCACTGAAGTGAGAAGGGAGCTGCACTTTACCAAAGGGAACACGCAGTGGAGCTTTCATGGTTATTATACACCCCTTGCAGACACAGCGAGTTTTCTGGTGGTGGGAATCGAATTTTATGCCTTCTGCCAACTTAAAAATCTATCCCTAGTGAAGAAAAACAAAACCAAAGAAACAAAGCAGACAATGGCTACAGAGAYTCCAGAGGAATGTAATGACTGGAACAAAAGGCAGCAGAAGTAGTGTGACAAGGGTTTATTAATGGGTCAAAAAACAAGCTCAAATGATTCAGACATAGAATCAAATCCCAGCAGGACTTCCTTAAATCTCCTTCAGAGACTGCAGGCTTTCATGCAGTTTGTATTCAAGCTCTCTTGGGATCAGTAAAAAGAAGGCTCTATCTGGTCTTTCACCTCTTGATCAGAAGGATGCCTTACCAAAACAGGGCAGCATCACTTCTCCCTTCAGCAGAGCAGAAGCAGGTTCAGGAAAGCCAAATTGTACCCTCTGAAAGCAGGGCAGAGAGTCAAAGCAGAGCACACACAACTCCTACCACGCTGCCACAGGTGCAATGCAAAGGGTTTCCTTGGAGAGACTGTAAGAATTCTSTAAGAAAATGGTCAAGAGGGTTTGTGCAACTACTAGTCAAAAAGTACATCAATAGGCTGTAAGTGTGCAGAGAGGTGACAACAGTGCAGTGATTTAGGTATTGTATCCCATTTGCTCAAGGAAGGCATGTSTAACCACCCTAAACTATAGCCTTGCTCTTTGGAAGCACTACCAATCTTTGCCACTATCAGGACTTTCATGCACCCTATGAATACTTTAATATTTCCTTTTGGTTATTAATTCATATGKAGGTGCCATTCCAAGTACACAAGAGAGAACAGGGTGTTGTGATTTTGAGCATTTCTATATTTCACAGGTAACTACTCACAAAATTGACACCTTTAACTCAGTTCTGCTAGGCCTTATTTCAATTATACAACTTATCAGCTCAGTAGCACGAAGGTTAAAACATTAATTTAACCAAAAAACCTCAATTGCTTGGATTTTTAAAAAACCCCACCAAATCACTTCAGAAATCCCACCCTTTTCACCAACAAATCTGCAGATTTTTAAGAAGAGCTTTCTAAGCAGRAAGAAAATATATTCCTTGATGTTCTGTGTATACCATGGAAGAGCCTTTGATGAGGACAACCACAACATCCTGGTTTTAGTTTCTTTCAGAATACCAAGACAAGTGCCGAATTCTTCTATACATTTGTTGAAGAGGTAAATGCTTCAGATGCATGTCTAAAGATGCAGGAGAAAGATCAGAATACACTGAAATCAAAAAGAGACAGTCATAGAACTGGCTGGAATTATGGACTGAACAGAAACAAAATCCACATTTACTGGTCAAAACCAACACAATATACTTTGAAGAAAAATACAAAACAAACAAACAAAAACCCCTTTAAATAACATATTTTTTACATCACTGTTACAAAAAAGTATGTTATTTAAGTTCCTTGTGGTAGATCTCYTTGAAAAACCAAGGAGACAGACTGATGGACTAACATAATTTCTCTTATTCTGCATTGCTAGATAATTTTGTAAGGTGAATATTTACACTGCATATCACAATTTTCTTTTCTTTTGCAAACAATTAGTAAAACAGGATTCTGGCTTTATCTCCCTCCTGTATCTGAATCTGTAACTGTTTGGTAATTACAAAAACTTTCTCCATTTKGACTTCGAGAATGAATTCCTGCTTCGCTATCAAAATTCAGAATTTAAACAAGAAAGCCACTAYAGATCCAAAATTCTGTACCTCTAGCATTTAAAAGCAAAACCAAATAAAATATAAGTGACAACACAGGGCATCTGCAATTTTAAAAACTCAAACATATTTCTTTTGTTAAAAGSTGTTATTGCAGCCTTTCTAGTATTTGTTATCTTATTAAAATAGTCAATAGAAAAGTGATTAAATGGCACATTACCTGAAAAAGTTTGAGGCAGACAATCATGGGAATACTTGAGATTACCTGACATTGACATRGAGACAATTCATCACATCCAGAAAGCAGTGGGAAATCAACATAGCCTAGCAGAACTTTAGAAATTTAAGTGTTCAAGAAAGAGTTATCCAGAGCACATGAGCTAACCCAGACTAACTGGTGCCTTCTCCCTCTACTCTGTCATTACCCATCAGTAATAGATGGTTTAATACTAGAAATGTATTATGCGGTTTTTCACTCTTGGCAATAACTTCCAGGAACAGCAGACAAATCTAAAATATAATTCAGTTTGAAACAACTGTGTGTGTATATCAAATAAGTTGATACCAGCAAACAACAAAAAATATGTCTTCCTGTATCTAAATGATCCCATTTCCCTTCCCGTTCTTTTCTGTTACATCCTTGGATCATTTTCTAAAAGCACAGATCATACTTGTTTCATTCCTCAGCATGCAGCAGGGCTGAGTTCAGTTGCATTCAGGTCTTCCATCCACCAGCCTGCCTTTATCTCCTCATGCACCTCACCTGTGGTCCCAGGTCACATCTCTATAAAAATCYCAACCTCTGCTATTATTCCATTCAGCACCCCCATGGTCCCTGGCCATGAGCTGCGCTTTTCAAAGGGCCCTTCAAGGTCAGTGACCCAGCTTCACAAACAGGCAAATTTCCAAAGAGGAAATTACTACATGAGTTCCAGCAGCTAGAATTTGTTCACTCCCTACCAACATAGATTAATATTTTTTRAACTACAGAAGAATATAGGAAAAAGTACAGAAGAAACAAGTTTTTAAATRAAACAAAGAGCAGAGGCTAAATAGCAGTGCTTTATTTTAATATTCCTACAGGCATCTGCTAGACTTCATTTCAGTTAATCATATTATTCATGTGCAACATTTTAAATGGTAGAATCCTTACAGGATCAAGTCTAACTCTTAATAAATTATTTTATAAAATTTTATCAAGCTAATGCTGAAATAAGAACCTCTGCAATCTAAAGAAAAAACCTCTCAAGCAGTATTTACTTATGCTTGTTAGAAAAATAATCCTTTATCTTTGATTTTTACTGCAGATTCATACCATAAGAGGCACAATTCTGGAGACAACTAAGAGGAAGTTTAGGGAAAATATCCCTAACTATCAGCGGAAGAGCTCTGAACTGGTAGGAATTATTTTTATTTGCACGCTTTTACGTGGGTACTTCTGAAAAATAGAAATAAAATACAAGCTCTCTCATGTCTGAACTTTTCAGTACAATGAAAATAATAAGAACCTGTACATAAAGGACACTTTTTGGAGATAACTTGGTAGATTGACTGGTGAAAAATGTTAAATCTTTCAAAAGCTAATTCTTTTAAACTATAAGTCAGAGAATGCATTAGAGGAAAAATGAGATTTTGTTCTGCTTACTAAGGAACTCAGTTAATTCAATTAGTGAAAAGCACATTAGATATCAAATCAGTCTTTGAGCATAAAGTAAATTAGAAAATGTAAGTAGACTTGTATTCCTCCTTTACCATTCTTTCAAGTCAAAGATACCCCTTAAAATAGTAAACAAAACTATCAAAAATGATGTGAACCGCCATATGTTTAACAAGTAGCTTCATCCAGCCAGCAATAYAGTTCTATTAAATACATACAGCAGTTACCACAATTGCTTTTGCCATTTGTAYATTAGAGCAACAAGCAATGTTTTTTCTGGACTGAAATGATGTTTCTGTAAACATAGCCTGGAATTTCACTGTTTCATTTAAATTAATATGGATCTTATGGTAAAGTRGCCCCAGGAGAAAGCATATTTCTGATGTCTTTGCATGAAACACACACCTTCCTGAAACACTTCCTGTCTTGCACCCGGTTTTGGATATTATCACTGTTGTCTGACAAGAATGAGGTCAGCTAGGATTTGTAGCAATACTTTACAGCAGCTGTCCGGCATTTCTTTGAAACTCCACAAGCCTTTAACTCCTTAACTGCCTCACCAAAACAGACACTGAAGTCTTGCAGGAACACTGGAAGAATAATGACTTTTCAGGGTGCTGAATAGTCTCRAAGGGTTTAACAGAGGGAAATAAAAGACTGAGCTTTTCAGGTGAGCAAAAATGAGCAAGACCATGAAGAGGGATGAGAATTTAAGAAGTGTTACCACCTTTGTGGCAGCCAGGGATGGGGAGGAAAGACAACGTGATCTATACAGAAGGAAGAGACATACTGAGTTTGAAAAACAGCAGAGAGACCCCCAGGTTTAAAATAGTCAGGTTTATCAGCATTCTCCCACAGAGAGCCACTTGGCTGACTCTCAACAAATAAAACAGTACATTTGCTCAGTAGCACCAATAAAGCTGCACTAAAATTGTATAAGCAGCAAACAACTCTGAATCTGCACAGAACTTAGTTATAGGGTTACACAACAAACTTCCATGCCCAATACTTTCACAAAACTTCCTGATGTTTTAAAACTAGCTGTCTCAGGTCAGGCTGACTGTCAGAAACCTTTTAAATTTGTATAGGAAGCAGCATTCACACAATCATCAGCATGAGCTCAGTGCATGAATTAATCTCTCAGTAGCAAAAATTGATTTGATCTGTACCAATCATGCCCACATTTCCATTAAACAAGCCAAAATCTGCACCCACGTTACACTGAGTGTGGGAGGGCAGACAGAGCCACAAAGATACAGTATGGTACCTGGTACACAAGCTTTACTTGTATAAAAGTTAAGGTGTTTAATTATTTTAAAGTTCCACTCCTCCTCCACTCAAGTAAATTTACTTGCTATCAGTTTCCTGAGCTGCACTGGCCAGGGCGTCCCTTGGAGCAGCTTTAAGATGATCCAAACTTGCCATGTCACCAAACCCAAGTTTCTTTGCTTTGTTGCTTTTCCACACATTGTGTAAGAGCTGTGGAGGAGACGAGAACAGCTCTACACCACACCACAATCTCTCCAATTCAGGCACCAGAAAAGGCTCTGAGGGAACAGCAAGTAGGAGTGCAGAGTGTGTGTTAAAAATGCTCAACTATAAGATTGGTGAGAGACTGTGATCATGCAGCACAAATATCCTGATCAGAGAGATAGCCAAAGCATCTTACTTTCCTTTCTCAATGTGTTTACAGGTGTTGCACACATCTCCCCCCTTTATGTACAGTGATCCTAGTTTGCATCTTTTTCCAAGAATACTGTGAAAACTTTGTGATTTAAACCATAATTTAGTTACAATATTAAGGCTGGCATAGTTTTAAAAGATCAGCATTGCTCCCTAGCTCCATTCTGCTCACACTTTGCAGGGTTTTGGCAGCATGCGACTTAGCTCATCTATTATCAGWCTGTGAAACACTTCAGAATGTACAACACATCTGAGAAAGTTACAAACTCGACTTGAGGGGAGAAAAAGATTTAAAACCAAATCTTTCACAAAACTGATTCTGTGTTACAAAAGCCTCTGTGTGCCTCTGGCAGCTTCTGTTCCCACCTGAGGCAGGGCGTACCCACATGCAATGTGCTATACGTGTGCGTGCAGGTCTGCAGGACAACCCCCATGCTGCCTTCCAAATGGCAACTTTTCAAGAAGCAGCTGCCACTGTGCACCTTGTTGTGTACAGCAGCTCGAGTTAAAAGCTGAGAAGCAAGTCAACACACAAGAAATTAGCTCAGCAAACCAAGAAAAACATAAAGAATTAAAAAGTAAGCAATTTCCAATAACTTCACTTGGCTCCTGAATTAAATGAACAAATGCTTAGGAAGCAAATAACATTCAAATGAACGTTCCTTGTCCTGTCACAACAGTTTCTGATGAATTTAGTTACAATAATTGGAGTAAATATGTATTTAATTATACATAAATGAAAGATAAAATAGAAGGAACAAATTAAATTATAATAGACCAGAAATATTTTGGGGTTTGAAACAACTGCAAAAGCTCACATGTTCCTCAACAACAATTCAAATTAATTTGTCTTGGGTACCTAACAGTCCAAATACATGTTCTTTGGGTTCAAATTATCTTTGATGAAATGGGGAACCACTGCCCAAACTTACAGGCAGGTTCCATGATTAATTTTAGCTTTTGCTTACTGATGAATCACTGACTTCATCTTAGAGTAGCTTTAAGTGCCTATAATTGTCCATTCCATAATCCTATTGTGAGACTTATGCACAAGTACCCTAGTGTTAAAGGGGAGAGGGGTGGAAGTGAGGAGAACATGGGAAACCAGTTAGGAAGGCTTTGTGTGAAAACCTGAGAGAAACAAAAGAAAATGCAATAAAAGAACCTCTGAGAGCTCCAGCTGCTTTACCTGATTCATGCAGGTTGATTTAGAATGTTCACAGCATYCTTCAGCAAAGTATCACCTATCCTAAAAGACTTGAATGTTCACTGGTTCATTCAGTTTAACAAAAGTAGACAGGAGCAAGAAGGAAGCCTGAATGGTTTTGCCAAAACTAACAAGAAAGCAACCACTGACAGTTTTGGTATGGATTTTGCTCTGGAAATAAAAGAACCAGGAACTATAAATAAGGAAAAGAAATTCACAAAGTCTTATGAGAACTGCAAAATAATTTCCACAGGACTGCAGAAGAAGTCTCATCCTTTGTAATACCTTAAACTAGATGGAACAAAAGAGTGGAAAGTAACCTAAGGAAAAAGCTAGTATTGGCAAGTAGACAGGCTATATGGAATACATTTTTTTCTTRCATGTCTGACTCCTGTTAACATTTTTGTGGCTCTTGAGGCAGAAAGGTAGGAGCTTTGGTTTATACTCATTAGGCACAAGCCAAAAGCCTCCCACAGTTCTATTTGGTAACTTCAGTTTAACATGCTCMAATATACAGAGACTTCTGACAATGATTCAATTTCCCACTCAAACATAAACTATGCCAAAACACACCCAAGATTATTTCAACTAATAAACACTTGATTAAAAAACATGTCAAATCAACTTGGTCTTTACATCAATTTAAAAGCCTCTTACCACAATCACTGTCTAAACCATAGTGTGCTGCAGGAAGCACCAAAAGAAAAAAATGATTGATAACATTCTCAGYGTTCTTCTGACAGGCATCACTTGTGTGGCTGCACAAAGCCTAGGACCCTGCACTTGCAAGAGTGATTCTCCTGCACTTGGCTTGTGCTGTGAAAATCATTTAAGGATGTCAATATCTTGACTCCTGAAGACTAAGATTTGGGACAAATACTGTGACAAAGTTCTTAAAACTAAATAGATCAAAGTCCTGTATCCTGTCATGGTACACAGTTTCAAAGTCCTCTCAAAAAGCTACCCTTTGATTTAACCTTCATAGACATCTCTTCACAAAAACCACAATACTTGAAAATATGTACACTGTTATCCCAATTTAATATAAATGCTGTTCAGTAGCATATTTATTTTCTGTGTAAAACAGAGACATTTGAACTCCAGATTTTTTCATATTCCATCTAACTCCCCTACTGATTTTGTATATTGAGTATTAAAAAGACAGCTGAAGCAAAAAATAAAAACAAAAATTTCAACACTGGGACACAAATGAAGTGCAAGGTAACTTGTGATATGCTGGACTTCTAGATCCTGAAATTATGTTCTCCAGATGATTATTCTTTCCAAATTTTCACAGTAACAGTAGTGCAGAAGGCATATCTAGTATGGTTAGCTCTTACCCAAGAGGCTTTTCCAATGTAAGTAACATCTCTAATAGACCATTCTGATGAGCAATAAAAGAAAAGGCAAATTTCCACCAGACAGATGAAAGGAATAAAGCAGAAATATTATGTCAGGTAAAACATTGATTGAGAAACCATCCCCAGTAGCTGTTAGAGCAGCTAAAATCTGTTTTTTCTAATCAGGACTGAGGCACATTTGAGAGGCTGCACTGCCTATAAGAGCAAGCCTTCCCCTCCACAACTACCATTCTGAAGCTAATCATGGTCAAATAAACACTAAATTTGCTCAAAACACGTGAGACAGAAGTTCTTAGACAATCCAGTTCAACAGAAAACACATGTATYCAAACACAATGTCCTGTTCCTATATGTATTTTCTCCTACAGAATGGTGACATGAGCTTAAATTTCATTCCCACTGAGACATCTGTTGAGGACYCATGGAAAGATGAATCACTGTTCTYAATGGAAATAACAACTCGTGACAGCAGTTAACTCCTAATGTATACAGTATTGCATGGGCAAAGTTAGCCTGACTCCCTAATGCAAATAATTAGTGGATTGCTACAAAATGTATTTCTCTACCTAGCTTTAAAAGGCACTGGAGAACTCATAGTCTGGAGTMTTTTCCTGTGCTACAGGAAAAATGCATCAGGAAAGCCAGAGGCTGATCTAGTTCAAGAACCTTTCTGACAGTGGCCAAAAGCAGATGTTTGCAGAAAGACAGCAGTGGGAGGGATCCTTCTCCTAGCACGCTCTCAGCTGTCACTTAAGGATTTAAACTGCCTTCAGAACATCCTTCTGAACTACCACAATTAAAMCATTCCTCTGTGGATCTCCTCAATGAAAGCACTGACACCTCTGCTGTATCCTGTGGCACTCACCTCAGGGGTTTAGCTACATGCTGTACACCAAATACTTCAMTTTGTTTCAATTCTGTGGCAAACCAATCCACTGAGCGTCCCCCATCATCATGCTATGAGCAAGTAACTATTTCCATTTACTTCATGGATACTGCTCAGCATGTCTGAGTCCTAAATCACATGTTTCTTGAACATTTTCTTTCCTATTTGAGCAGTCATGGCCTGCTTGTCCCAGGATATAAGAGCATAGGTAGTCTGGTGCAACTTTACATTTCATGAAGATAGGGAATCAACTGCATCCCATASCCAAAATATGTTTGCACAAAGGCATAATGATGCCTTCTGGTTTAGCTYACCTGCTGTGTTAAAGCTCTCTGGCTTCTGAGCATTGCTAGAGACCGAGTTGAAGTACTCCCAGAACAATGACAATGAATCCCCCACAAGCCCTCTTTGCTGAGTATCAGTTGTTATCAGTTGCCTCAGGACTTTTTCTTAGAGACAGAAGTACTTAATTAAATAGGCTGATAARCCATCTATTTTCACAATTTTCCTGCTACAATTCTGACAATTCTTAAGCAACACAAACTCTGGTATGTTGCACTGAACAAGAAGCTCAAGAATTCTGAGAAGCAACTTAGAAACCAACTGAGAAGCAATTYCTTTGAGAAAGAAGACTGCACAACAGGGAAGGAAAGAGGCTTTCATACTTCAGAGTCTAGGTACTTAACCAACCAATCTGCTGCTACACCTTATGAAGAAATCAGGGCTTCTCCCAAGTAGGAATCCACCTTTGGAATTGAGGAAGGGCCCTCTGAACACCAACTCCATCCCTCTTGACTACAGCCAGATAGGCAAGGTACATATGCAAATCTTCCTGCACAAGCATTTCTATTAATGTAGTAAGAACTGCAGTATTAATGTAGTATTGTACTATTAATATAGTAAGAATTGTAAGGGCTGAGACCCTGATACCTTGTAAAAAAAGGATGACTGTGTCCACAAAGATTGTGGATACAGAGTAATCCTTTTTTCCCAATGTATCACGGTCTCAGCCCTTACAATTCTTCCTCACAGTGGAGCGAGTTTGAATACATGACAGTTTTAGAGACAGGTAATGCTACATATGTAAATACATATGAGCTTCACTTGTGTTCCACAACAGGGCACAGAGTTATTCACAGCCTTCCAGATGCTCTGTCCAGTTCACCCTGCATGCACAACTTCCCTGAGACAACGATGACACTCCAACACTGGTGACAYGGCCACTCCCCCAAAACTGTCATATGTGTTTTGTCAAGAGCTTCTTTCCTCCCTCCCTTCTGTCCCTTCATGCTCCCAGGCCACRCTGCTGATCCCAGTGCCAAGGTCAGCAGGTGCAGAGGAGCTCTGCGGGCACAGCAGCAAACCTGGAGGCAGCTGGGGCAGGAGCACAGCAGGGACCCACAGGACCCCTGGCAAACAACACTGCTCCAGCAGCTGGACAGTGGCCAAAAGCTGCCTTTGCTAGACCTGCCAGGCTGGGCAGCAGATGACCAGAGTCCATTCCTAGCCCTGCAGCTGCAAATTCGACAAAGCTGTGCCTTACAAGCATCCTACAGGCCCTTTGGGAAGGCAGCCTTAGATCTCCACAGCGTTTTGTCTTGCACAGGTGGCCTGTAGAGCTTCATGGGATACTGGTCTTAATATTTTTTTCAAAGCTTGCTCGCTATATTTATTACTGTAGTAGTGACTAAGCCTCCAAACTATTTTTACAGGGCCTGAACAATAGTAATCATTTAGGATCAAATTCTGCTTGCTAAACTGAATTGCATCTTAAAACTCCACATCTCCAACAAACTCTGTTGATCACAGAACATAAAGGATATCAGCTGGGATAACACTGGCTTAACAGACATTTGAAGAACACCACAAGAACAAGAATTTGCTAAGGCTGTTTCACTATTCAGATCCCAAAGAAATGCAGTGCATTGCAGTATCTCCTTAGCAACAACTTCATTTTGAAAGGCGCAGTGAAGATGCAGTAAGGTAAAGATGCTCAGGTTTCTGAATGATCACTCCTGTCAATTTTTTCAGTGGCATTTAGGAACCCTATCTAGGACCTAGCAGGACATTAAGAAGCTGYATATATCATGTTCAAATAATGCAAAAGTAAATCTAGAATGTACATTTGCAAAAGGCTACTTTCATTTTATCCCAAAAAGGCGGGATTTTATTTAACTCATAGGAGAGCAACTGATTCCAATTTAATTCTATTTCCAGAAACAAGAAGCACTAGTATTTACTGTTRAAGCCTTTGTCTGTCACCACATACATTTTAAACAAATCACTAATGTTTAAGAGATGGGTACGTTTCAGCAGCTCTAATTTGCACAAAGCTGAAACTATGACCTAAACAATCTCACTATGTAAATGCTCTGAGGATAAACCTACATAATTTGTCTTAAGCTCATGCAAAACCAGAAAATGATGATGAACAGTATTCCTGACATTATTAAGGCTGGTGTTAAAAGCCACAATCTACACCGTATTTATAATATATAGGCATTTCTTCTGCWTTTTTTCCTTCAGTTCTATCCCTAAAAACCAAACCAGACAGTCAGTTTACTTCTCAGTTATGAATATACCTTCCCCTCTCTTATTCCAGTAAATTCTATGGTTTGCTGGTTGTTAAGGGTTTTGGTTGGGTTTTTTTTTTTTTT
>JACDOX010000082.1:2892140-2908573 GCA_014549065.1 Cardinalis cardinalis | reverse complement strand
TGACCAAAACTTAAACATCTTACTGCTTCTACACTTGTTTCTTTAATTAATAAATGTTTGTGTTAACGAGAGACCTTTAAAAAGCTACATTTTGAGACTGTCCAGACTATACTCAAAGGAAAATACATGTACTCAGAGTTATAGGAGCAGTAAGAGTCACAAAATACAGTCCCTAACCCTGTAATCCAATCTTGCACATGCAGCCCCACAGACTTTATTGGGCCTATCAGCACAAGCAAAACTTGCAGAATCCCACCATGTGCACTCCGATGTTTACTGGATCTTTGGTATTAAATGATACAGGACARATCCTCTGGCCTTTCATTTAAAAGCCTTACCTTTATTTTACCTCTGTAAATTTAACTTAAATTTTTGTGTCAGAGAAGTACTAGGATCTGTGATCATTCCTCAAATGGAACTGCTTGCACATATAGGAACATCTAGTTGTTCAAGGCTGTGTGTCATCTTAATCAAGGTAAATCCACTCTGTTAACACTTTCTAAATAATTATTCACTCAAACAGAACTGATTTGAACAGAGCACTATGAAAAATTATCCTCTTAGAGGAAGAACATCAATACTATTAATRCATGGGAACATATGGACAAATACACACACCTCCTGTGCATTAAAATGACTCCTTTACAACCACCCAGTAATCAAAAGGGGGAAGTGGTGTCCACTTCAGAATTCATCTTCTTTTTTTCCACACTAAGCAAATGTTCACAMACAAACTTACAAGTCAGAAGTTTCTTACAAGTCAGTATCTTTTCTGTATATATATATGTACTATATCTATAGGAGAGATGTCTGTATGTTCAGATGATGAGGTGCACAGGCACTGTCAGAAGTGGCATTATCCCACTGGTTTAGTGTATAACAAATTAGCATTATTTATGTACAGAAGAGGCACGGTGCTCTCAGGAGCTAAATATTAAGCTTCTGATAAAATAATTTTGGTGAAGTCTTGCTAAGCAGCAAGCTAAGGATCTGTGCCTGCAGGATATGACTCATTGCTTCATCAGGAAGGACTTACATGTTAAATGCAAACATTTGGGGTCACCTGTTCRTGCCCTCCTCAACACACCTACAAAACTGTAGATTTGTCCTCAGCTGCCMGGAAAACACCAGCAGAAATGTACTATTAATTGCCACCAAGACCAAAAAAGCAATTTCAACAGGGTTCTCCTGGCAGATCACCCTACTTATGGTAACTGCTGCTCAGTGAGCAGTTCCTTYCCCAGAGTTGTCATTATAATTTCAAGGCTGAACACAGGCAGCAGGAGGGTCCCTGCTGAGTCCCCCAGGTCCCATCTTGCTCCACCCTGTTTGTCACTATCCATCAGGGGCTGGTGGAAAAGCTTTGTGCACATCTCCAGCACCAACACACAAAGTAACAAAGCCACACCAAAATGCAGGATAACTGGTGCCCAGCAGTTAAGCTGGGCAATACAAAGATTCTGCCTTCATTTTCAGGAGCATTCTTCCACAAGGATAAACAGGTGTTTCAAGTGGGCTTTCCAGAGAGGCCTTTAGAGGGGTGGGGATGAGGAAGAAGGCATCCAGACCTTGGTRTTCCTTTCAGACCTCTCTGAACATCAGACTCTTGCAAAATAGTCATAGATGCTCTCATTTAGATCTGCATGATCTGTTCCCTCCACTCTCATTAGCCACTGGACTAGCAGCTGGCCAGAGACACATTTTATTTGAGCAAGTGGAAAAACAAAGAGAGGAACAAACAACAGTATGTGCTCTACACCACACACCTTGCCCTTCCCCAAGGACTCAGCTACAGTATCATCAAAACCAGGATGAAGTCACAGCTGCAGCCACAAATCAACAACTTCTGCCTTTTCGTGTGCACCTCCTGTGGCAAAACTGTGGCGTGCTTGTGCAGCTATGAAAGGAGGMCAGGGGTTTTCTCTACCTGCCCAATGTTAAAACACAGGTGATGGCCTAAAGACCAAACTGCCAGTACGGGGGAAAAAAGGAGAAAGCACAGCTAGTGACAGAGAGGAGGGACATTTACCTGGCTCATTGACCTCTGCCCTACCCCCTTTTTACTGGGGGGAGGCATTTTAACTTCACTGCTTACAAGAAAGTTCCTAATAGAAAGCTGAGGTTTCCAGTGTGTTTTCATTACATTTTCCAAAGTTGCATCATCACAGCAGGGCATATTCCTATGGGAATACTGTAAGGCATTATAATAAATAACAAGGAGTGTCATGGCTAGTAAAACATGTAATGTGAAAACATACAAAATTAATTTCACTGTGTACAGCTTCTTTTAAAACTCTGCGCTTTTCATGTTTTCCTSTCAGGCACATATAGGCACAGTCACTAATTAATATGGGCAGTATAGAAAAATAGAAGCCATCACTGTAATTTTACTTTCACTTATTTAAGCTAATAATCCATTTTAATGAAAAAGATTCTTTAAAAAATAAAAATTAAATACAAAGCTGACTTGAGACTCTACAAGGAAGCTCACATTTCCTGTGTGCTCMTTTGTGTGGAGGTGAACATGCAGTAGATGATATAAAATATCCTGCGGCCATGAGATCAACAGGTTAGATGTTAATAAGATGTTAATAAGAACAAAAAGAAAGARTAAAAGAAGACAAAGAAAACAAAAGAAAAATACTCCAAAGCAACAAAAAGCAGCAATAGATATTCCAATCACAAAAAGGAGTTTTGATTCGAAAGACCAACACAAGACTTCCACTTCTACCAAAGCCTAGGAATTAATGTTTTCAAAATTTYTTGGGATGACCTTGTAACCCCAGGGCACTTTTACCAAAATACTGCAATTTGTCCCCAGGCATCACAAGAGTCTTATGGCAGCACATGAGGAGCTGCATAAGCAGGATACAGGGCMGTGCCAGCCAGCACTCCCAGCTCAGAGGTGAGGAGAGAACTCCTGCCATTCATCCCTTCCCAAACCAAACCCCCAAACCTAAACCCACTATAGACAATAAGGTGTAATCTGCATAGAAAAGTGAGAGGACTGRAGGCCTGAGATAATACTTTCATTAAACTCCTAGGAAGAATATTTCAGATATTTATCCAAATTTTCCTCCTGAATATTAAACATGGAGGATGTGAGCATGGAGAGTGAGTTGAGGAATCTTCCATGGCCATGCATGTGTTGTTATTTTRTAGCTGCCGCCAGAAGAGGAAAATGCCAGAGCAAATTTTTTGTACAGCCAAGAATTATTCCAGTCAGAAAAAAACATGTTAGCCTGCTGTTACATACTGAGGTATTGTCATGAATGAGAAAAGCAAGCAAGGAGAAAATAAAACAATATCACACTGGTTTTGTATTACAGACTACAAAGAAAACCTTGGTATTGCTCCAAAATACCAAATCACAGAATGTAATGAAGATCAAACTTTCAAGTATACAAGAAAAATCCAGTCTACAGCTTAAATAAAACCCTAATATCTACAAAAAAGAAAATTAAATTATTTCATTTATGATCAGATAAAGCAACAAAATATTATTGTCTAATTTCTAGGTAGCAGTAGAACACAGTCATTGGTGGACAGGGTATTAAAAATGTTTGGCTTAAACTAACAACTAACAAAAAMCCCCTAACCCACCAATTTGGAAACCCTAGGTCTAGATACAAGCCTGAAGTCCTACCCAGCACCCACAAACACCTTGTGGCAGCATGACAGAACCAGTAAAATGCTTCAAGAGAGAAACACTACTCTCAACAGCTTCTAAGAGTTAAGAGCTCTGTACTATCAGAGAGCCTAYAAAAATTGGTCTGAATGGTAAAAGATGCAGTTCACGAAGCAAACAGACATAAGAAATAGATAAGAAAGAAAACTCAGGCCTTAAAGGATAAAAATAAATTTGTTTTCCTGAATGCTATATAAGGTGGGGAATTCCAGCTTAGGGAGAAGTTCACAAACTTTCACAAACTTTGCTCTGTTTTGTTCTGATAGAAAGAAGTTTTTTGACAAATCAAACCAAAACCAAGAAGCAAAAAACCAAACCTCAAAACAAACAAACAGAAATGAAATCAAAACAAAGAAACAGGCAAAGAAAGATGTAAAATTTCTGGGATGTGAAAGTCATACCTGGACACTTCAATGAACACAACAGCCCCAAAGCAGTTAAATTTGATTTAAAAAAGTCAGTTGACTCATTCTTACATAATACTCCTATACATACACTGTTTAAAAAAGCTGTTTGAAGCAGAGCAACCCACAGAGCATAGTGGGGGAAAACCTAACAGAGTTGGTTTTAAAACTTATTTTATTCATGACTTTCTTGGTAAAATTAGGAGCATCTGTGGATTCCTCCACCTCCTCCTTCTTCAAACAAGGCATCTCCTCTCAGAGCAGGCTGCAAATGATCAAATCAATGGAATCATGATCTTGATTGTCTTAACCAGCTCTCCATAGACATGAGTTCACAAGAGAGGCAGCTTCCTCAGACATTAGTAAAGACCTTTGATCTGTCTTTGAAGAAATTTTTCTCAGGATATTTAAAAGCCTGTGGTTTATTTTCATGTGTGGAGAAAAGCAACACTGAGGTGAACACTCCCACACAAATGTCTCAACAAATCTACGCTTGTCAAAAATACCCTTGAAGAAAATTAACATATATGCACTTTGATGGTGTACATTTTTATTCTGTAGTTCTCACTGTAGCCTCTGCTGCTTATTTCACTACTCATGGATATAGAGCACTCCATACAAACAAGCAATTTTTTTGCCAAGCAGGCAAAAAAACCCCATGAGTGAATTGGAAATAGAGATGGCTGCAAGGGTTAAGAAGTTTCGGTCTCAGATATCCAGACCAATTAGTGTGGGCTAACAAATTAACTGACACTAGGTAACATATCCTAGATAATTCTTGCTTACTAACCATACATACTTTCACAAAAGCAAGATGCTTCAAAATTTTGTGGACTTTTACTGTGCTTTTGACAAAAGTATCTTACAAAGGCTACTTATTTTGTACTTGCTGTGAGCACCAAGCACAAGAGCATTACACTTGATACATGAGTACATTATTTAAAATGTCCTATGTWTGTGTATGAAGACACACACATGCACACTGAAATACAAGAATTATCACTGGTTTCTTCCTTTTCTTTTGCTCACAGCTGTTCTAGCCAATAACATYGTAATGTTGTATTTCTTGAGTTGGTTCTTTTTGAAGAATTGTGATTATAGGCTGCTTTTCAAAGTGACCTTGTACCACATTACCAGCATGTTGAAGGGCACAGAAAATGACTATCACAAGCACTTTGACAGAGAAAATTTACCTTCTGTCAGAAAGATGGGACCTTATTATAGTAAACACCACTGAAATGGTGCTGATATGTGCAAACATGCATGTGTATGGAAAGTTGACCCCTGAAGTCAAGAGGTGTAAAATTGGCACTGGGCTGAGTAAACTTCCTTTGCCTTTCATTCTTACAAGCTCCTCTTAGTTATATTCAGGTTTTGCATCGGAATAGTTTTGATAAATATTTCTAAAATGAGGAGATCATACTGCTAAAAACATGGGAAAAAATACTCAATTTATAGTGGTTAAATCCTGCTTAAATTATTAAAATAGAACATTAAATATTCCCATTTTGGCAATGATAGGATGTTTCGGAAAGTGAGAAGAGAATACGATAAAAATTGGACTTTTAGTTTTTTTTAAACCTGTTATCACAAAACTCACCTTGAAACATTTATAGACTTACCACACAATTTTGGCTGCATCCAGTCTGCTGAGGGCAGCAAAAGAAGCATGGGCAATTACCTAACCTATATTGTCAGGAAGACAAAAATTGCTGCTTTTGTAGCTTCCATTTACCAAAATCATTTTGAACCCAGGGAAGAAAGGGCCCATCTGTGCCTAAGCAAACATGTGGAACATTTAGGAGAGACTTGTGCAGTAAGAAACTTTCCCTGGTTTTTAAATTCTGCCAAAACATGTACTTACACAAAACTAATGCCATTGCTGAGACAATACCTTCACATAGGTTCACACCATGAACYTCTGAGTTCATTTACTAAGTTTCAGTAGAGAGAGGGAAAGCAAAAGCCAGGAGCTTTTGTATTAGGTATTCTAATATATATGTATAATGCGTAGGTTTTGACCTGGGGGGCACACAGATCTCATGTGAAAGAGTGAGAAATAAGATATGAATGTATGAATGAGATCAGATTGATAACCTGTAAAACATTAAAGCCAGGAAAAACCCTCAATAATTTTGCAAAAAAACACCCTCAAACAAACCACCTCAAAACAAAACAAAAAGCCTTCACCGTTCAGTAGACAGAAGGTGTGTGACTTTTCACACAGAAAATTCTGGCCTATCCYGAAACCCAAAACTTAGAAAATTTTGGTTTGGGTTTTTACCTTGTGTAAAATAACAATATGCAAGACTGAAACCAAACAGATGGAGACCCCCTCTAGCATCCTAAAATACCTCACTTGAGCTATTGCGTGTGGGATTTACAGTAACATGTCACACATGCAAAAACCTATTTGTTTCACAGGTCTGAATATCCTACCCTTCAGTTTCATTACCATGTCACACATGCAAAAACCTGTTTGTTTCACAAGTCTGAATATCCTACCCTTCAGTTTCTTTAAGGTTTCCATGACAGATGAATCTGGGAAGGGCCAACCAAAGTTCCCAGTGTGTTCCTCCTAAGGAYAGCCTGAGCTTGTTTCTCTGCAGCAAGGAGGCTGCACATTTTGTCCCATGTCTAACCAGGGGTTCCAGCCTGAATCAAGGCCAGTCCAAACAGGGCAGAGAGAGGGGAAAAAGTACTGACACTTCTACAAATTTCAGGGAAACTGATGGCTGCAGAGAGTYCCGAGATAGCCACAGTGAGGAAAAATTGAAATTATCAACTGAAACACTGAATTATCCAGCTACATAAAGGTCTATAGCCCAGGTAGTTTCCAGATATTCAGGGAAMATGACAACTTTAGACACACAGTTTCTAAGATAGGAATATTTTTGTTTCATGTAGCACTGTATMATGGTTTTGCTTCAGGGAATGATGTAATTGCAGAGTAATTATACATTGGAGCCAAAATTACAGCAGCTGAATAATAAATATTAAACCATGTTTATAATAGTAATAAATACTAAATTCAATAGTAAATTAAATATTAATAAACATTGAACTACAAACATTGTATTAAATAATGTTAACTATTTCTTATGCTCATACAAAGAGAAAATTCTATACTTSGAAAGTAAATTTATATAATTGAAATTGGAGCAGCTGAATTTTATTTCTGTTTAATAATAAAAATCTGTCATACAGATAGTGCAAGATTCACATTTTTTTGTTTAGCAAGAGAAGCAGATTGAATGGCATTGCAGTGTTTACCTTTTCTAACACCTGATGTTATAGCGACATTTCTTCACCAAAAATCTTTCTTGCACTAATTCTTATAAATAATCCACTATTAGTGTCTAATTACAAAATAGGTATGAAACATTTTACTTTAAAAACAAAGATAAAACAAACCTGAACCCAAGTGAGCATTCAGAACAAGAACCCAAACTTTATTAATCTCAGAGGCAATTCAGCTAATTGTGTAAAATTCCCCTTCATCCTCTGTTCCCAGCAGTACAACGCTAGAGACATTCTATGTATYTTACTTTTGATTCCTCTTCAACTTTCTGAACCCATGAAAATACRGGTTCAGAAGGTTGAGGAGGAACCAAATATATTTGGTTTGTGTACCTGCAAAACTTCAGAGTCCTCCCACTGCAATGAAACCCTTGGCTTCACACTGTGGCCTCACGGCAGGGTTAGCACCTCACAGAGAAGACAAATCACCTCAGGCATGTCCACTGTGTCTCAACTACTTGCTACAGGAACTTGTAATGTGATAAATACACTGTCATCTTCCAAGACTACCATCAACTTGGCAAAATGCTGGACCACAAACTAGAAGAGCTGAATTCTTGTGGAGGAGAGAAAAGAAGGGTTTAGCAGAGGTTGTTTCAAAYTATTACTAGAGAGAAGGGGAAAAAAAGAAAATCAGTCCATGCCTTAAAGTACTGATTTCTGAGCTGGAAGCTTTGTGGAATCCAAATTTCATTTCAAATTTCAAAATAGATACCCAGGTTTGCCAAAGAAATGTTGTGTGATGCATCAAGGAGCTCAAACTCYATTTTCTCATGGATCATCACAAAGAGGTCTATTACCCAACCATCTGAAGAATCCTATTTAAAACAGAATTTGACATCTGTGAACAGGAGTATGCATTTCTAACCATATATTCCTAATGTGAAAAWTTCAAATTTGTTAAAGCTTTCATGCTGTCCACTGTGAATTGTGTGCTTTAAACTGCCACATATGTGGGCAAACACCACCTAAGACTTAGCAGGAGATRGGCTGAGATCAATTATTCTACTGAACAGGCTTAACTTGAGCTCAAGACCACAAAACCAAGAACTAGTCACAGGTTTTTTCTCTACTTTTCTCCTGGCACAAAATCCAGTGGGGGAGGAGGAATGTGTGTGTGTTCATCTATATCTATATCTCTGTAGTTTGAGACATTACAAGAATGAAGATCAGATCACAAATTCACACACCAATAATGAAATGACAGGCAAGTGATACAGATATATCCTTCAAAAGAACCTGGTCAAAACTTCCCATGCAGACTCAGCCTTCTAAAGATGACTGTAAGCCTGCACATATGCAAAATGGACCTGGGAAGATCTTAGCTACCACACTCACAGTATATCCTGCAAAACCCTACAGGATTGGAAGGGGGAGGAGGAGGAGGCAGCAGATGGTGGAAATCTCACAGTACCTTTACCACGAGCAGAATACCATGACAACTCTAACATTGTTCAAAAGGCATCTCACTGTTTCAGAAGAGGCTCCCTGTAGCCAAGGGATGAGGAATCTGGCTTGTGGTCAAGATGACCATAAACCACAACCAGCACAAAAATGACATCCAGTTCTCACACATGCACTTTTCCTGTCTGGGAGTGTTCACATCCTTGGCTGAATACAGAGTTTCTTCCCATTTGAGTTACTGCTGCACTTGCAGGATCCCCAAGGGCTTCAAAGACCAAAATTTGACAAGATCCTGTGAGGGGGGAAACAAGCTGCTAATTTATTTTCTTTCTGCTGCTYGACTTCCTGCAACTCTGCATACCAAGAGATGCATCAGGAGACACAGGTAAGCACTCTTGCATCAGTCTTCCCAGAAAAAATGGCTTCATCTTGCCATCTCCCTGCCAGGATGAAATACTTATTTATCCCAGATTCCCTGAGTGAAGAACCTGTTAAAGGAGTCTCTTTTCACTAAATGACCATCCTATGCACCAAAACAGCAAAAGGTCTACTGAGAATGAGAGCACAGCTCMAATGAGACACCTGGTCATGGCACAGGCCACCTCTCTGAACTGAACATCCCTCTGGATAGAAGCTACTTCAAATGGTTTTTAGGAAAACACTAATGCAGTCTACCCAAAAGGAAGGGCTGTTTTCTTTGGAAGTGGGGCAAATCTACCACAAAGCAATGTATTTCACTTAGGGGAAGAATAAATGTCCTAAGCACATTCTCTTAGAAGGCACCAGTTCCAGGAAATGCTCAGTGATGCTGTGAAATGGCCATATCCTGGGATTCTAATTATTAAAAAGACTTTTTCGTGTTCTACCCCAGTTCAGTAGGTGCATTTGCTGGCCTAAAGGTCCTASCAGGACTGCAAAAGATGAACAAGACAAACCTTCGTGGGACCCCTTTTCTTCTTGCCCCAGTCCACACTTACAGTGATGGGCAGAGAATTGCAGACCTCTTTCCAAAAGACATGTGCTTTGCACTCTCCCATTACATTGGTTTGCCAAACAATCAGATCTCAACTCCTTTTAAAAGTCAGTCTGTTGAGAGGAGTCCTATCCATTTCAGCAAATCAAAAGCACTGCCCTTTAAGGGATGATAAAACCAGAGCGACATAATTCCATAGTTAGTCACRGAATATTGCAAGAAGCAGCAAGTTCTTAACAATTCAGGGTCCTCACCCTGGGATTAATTGAATATGTAGTCCTGTGAGGGATTTTGCTAGCTCATAAATCAATCACTGACTAAAAAGGAAAACACCAAAGGTGAAAATAAATGCCAAAATATCTCTTACAACTCTAAGATGAAGCCACCTCTGAAGGATATTTCAGTCCTTCCCACAAAAGTTGCAGGGATTTCAGAACCACCTGCTAATTCACTGCTGCCAGAGACATATGCAGTTTAACCTCTASTTCACAATAGGATTGAGAAGGTGGAGACCAAGTTAACTTCATAGAAACATTTAGTCCTTTGTTCACCTGGCTCTAAAGGAAAGTATATTTTGACAGTTCAGATTCCTTGTTCATCACCAAGAAAATAAAATATCTCCTTTATATGCAGAAGGACAGCATGCAGTTCAGAGATGAACAAGAGCCTTAAAACACAGAACAGAAAATAAACTGTAGAAAGAACAAGAACGTGGACAACTAAGAATAGATGCAAACTTTGCTGAGTCTCTAACTTGCAATTATTTAATTTACCAGAATGTTTCAGTGTAACCCAATCTGGACCCGGCCTACCAAGCTGCACACATCTGATGAACTTGAGAATTAACCACCACATTGTCACTTCAAGCAAGATACGAGTTCAAAATCTTCTGTAAAACAGGCACCTCATAACATGAAGGAAAGCACAACAGTGCAGAACACAGGTCTTGTGCTATTCCATTAGCACAATTACAGAAAACTAATCTCTGTTAAGTGCCCATAGCACAGTGGTCTGTGATTTCAGGAGATGTGATTTCACGATCTGGATGCTCCCTTTCAATCTTCTTTTAATTTTGATGCAAGCAATGGTACATAATGCATCATATGAGAACGCTGGCAAGTATCCTTGCTTCTTCTGTTTACATAGCTACAATCCCTGCTATTTAAAACAGATGAAATATCATAAATGCAAGGCACACACAATCAATTTATTTTCAGCAATTGTTTACTGTTTTCTACAGCAYCTTATATTGTCATCCCTCCTGGTGGTACAGAGAAAAAGGGCTTAAATTAACTTCTATACAAAGGTTTGCCGTAAGACACAAGAGYCAACTCTCCAGGAGAAATCACAGAGTCTATGTGAATGACAAATTCTGATGCAAGAAGAAACACTCTTTTCTTACCTCTTTCTTGTAAGACAGCTTTCTTGTACACAGATGCCATCATTATAGAACGTGTTGCTTGAGACAGATATGCAAAAAGGCAAATTTTGCACTCATTAGTCTAATCTTGAGAACCTGGGCTCACTGTTTGGGTGCCACAAACAACATTTATAATATTCAAAAATCTTATGGGTCTATTTACATTTTTACCTTGTGGAAAAAAACCCAACGAAATAAAACATTGCTCTTCATTAACCCTTCAAGAACATGGAAAGAGTTGCTCAAAACAGAAGATAACCCAATGTACCAAAAACACACTGGTGAAAAATTTCAAATTATGCTACTTCTGTCTTAAATGTCTCATTACAGTCATTCCAGGGTCTAATAGCATTGCAGAAAACCAGCACCCWCTGTAATAGAATGGGTGTTTTTTCTGCTTGGTGCCATGGTGCAAGGGCACGAGTAGCTGATGTTCTGTCTGAAATGTCAGGYGTGTTTTGAAGGCAAGTCTCTTAGGTAGTGGCACATCTAGGGAGTCTGAAAATTTGAAGGTGGTGAGGAGATTCAGGGGAGGTGAATGGGATGTTTGGTTTTGTCCATTTCTGAGGTCCCACTTTGCTTGCTACACCAGTAGTTACACTGTGCRTTTGAAGTTTTAAATTACCCTTCTGTTACTCAAACCTACCTCCTCTGACMACCACATTAGCACTAACAGCCTTCTGTAGACAGACAATGCTATAAATAATAATGCCTATCAGTGTACAGGTAGTTAAGAAAGTTTAAATAAATGAACTGAGGAAGTATATGTTAATAAAGCAGGCTACTAATACCAGAGTGCTTGTGCCTCTCGTCAGCTACATTCAAGTACCATTTAAAAAGTGCTTGAAGTATACCTMCAGTATTTCACTTCAAGCTCTAATAATTCACACTAATTGCTTAATTGGATAAATATTTGCATTAGCAGATTAGTAGGCACTGGCATTCAGGAATGTCAGAAGAGAATACAGGTAAAGTGTACGTAAGTGCTCCCAACAAGAAAAGGAAAAACTCCATCCTGGGAGACTGAAAGATGCCATTCTCCATAGGAGCACAGCCTGTCTGGCAAGTCAGCTGGCCTTCCCAAGGAGCAAGTACCTTTTGCCAGTGCAATAAGGACTGATCAACCTGATCAGGAAGTGGGCATGACAAACCTAAAAGGGAGTCACAGGTAACTCTCTACAGCTGTGGATACTGGGTAGCATGTGGCCTTGAAGCCAGCAACATACATACACTGCAAGAGTAAATGCAGGGGAGGATGTCCTTCTTGGACTGTTTTTCCAAGTTCAGGATTTCCAGGTGCACCCAGTCCCAAAACTTGAAAAGGTATGAGGCTCTTCCTCATATCCTGGTTTCCCTTTCTTTCCACAAGAAATGTCATATTGACATYTGTTGTCAACAAGTTTGATATTAGCTTGATGTCCAGTTCATACCACTGCTGCAACTTGCATGCATRAAGGAGATTTCTTGGACTATTTATGCATTTCATAGTGTCCTGTGCTTGTGGTGTCAAAGCCCACAGACAAGCTCAGAGTACATTCAGGTTACCTGATTTAGCTCACTACTCCTGCATTTGAACTTAAAAGCATAAGCCTTTAACTGCACACAAAAGCCAAGTAGGCATCCAGCATCTTATACTCAAAGGAAACCAACAACCTTCTTCCCAAGTAAYAACAATCTGTAAGCAAGAGGCAAAAGGTGAGTATCCTACTAAACACACCACAGTGAATAAAGGGAATCTGCATTTGACGGGAAAAACCAGGATGAACACACTAAAACGACTCATCACCAGCTAACATGGCTGCCAGCCTGCTATGAACAACTCTTGGTTTCCTATGCACTATAGTAAGCTCCCATCCTACCCTGACACTGTTGATACTTCACAAAACAGTTTCCAGTGCATGCTGCCATGCAAATCTGACACACATTAGTTTTCTGAGACCTGGAGGAACAAGTTTTTCTTACTAATGAGTGCTTCAAATCAGACTAGAAGAGACTTCAACATTATAGAGAATGTCACTTTCTTTTTTGGTAATGTTTCTGATCAATTCACCCCACTCTCAGATGTCATCCATTATAAACCAAAAGCTACTTCCACCTCCTCTGTTCTTGCAGAAAAACAACAAAAGGAATAATTCTTAGCATTCAGTGGAAAGTTACTACAGTTAACAAGTGCAGCCACAGAGTTTAAGATTTAGTCAGAACCTGGTGGGAGTAGGGGAGGAGGCTCCCAAAGAATTCTRTCAGCCACAGAATTCAGGCAAAAAAGCAGCCAAGAAATCATCAAGTGCCTATCACAGACCATAATGATTTTCTGGACTTTTCAGCAATTAGCTTGGCAGTTTAATAAGAAAAATTGTGCCTTATTTGTGTTTGGAGCATGTTATATTTCACCTTTGAATCACACTATTGGGTTATTGTTTGCTAGATGGTATCCATGACCACAGTTTTCCAGCAGAGGTGGACTATAATCCATTCATTCCTTAATCTGAGTGGTGATAACCAAAACAYGAGTTCCTGAGGTTAATCAATATTTACACAGCGTTAGTCATTTATCTGCAAAGGCATTAGAGTATGTTTCCTTAACAGTGGCACTTCAAAGGGGCCTCGTTAGGATAAGTCTCCCTTTCACCAGGTACTAATACCTCTAGAGTGCTGGACTCAAGCACTAAAGAAGTAGCAAGGTTTTATACTGCATGGTTTTATGAGTGGACAAGTCATACTTTGCAAGGTAGTTTGGTTTTGCTGGTGATGGTCCTGGGGAGGGAGCATTTACAGTACTGCTCACTTCTTGCAGTCTGGATGTGTTTGTTAGTCCTGCATTTTGCCAAACATGGATAAAGCARCCTCTGTAGCTTGTAGTAGCGGAGGACTGCTTTTGTGCTCTCCCTTGGGTAAACAAAGGACAACAGAACACTATTAAAGTGGAACAGAAAGATCTTCCTAGTGAAAAGCTTCTGAACCTAAATGTGCCTCATCATAACAAGTATCTACCTGAAAGGTGAGAAAGGCCTTGTCACAAAATAGGAAATGTGGACTGCAGTGATGCACCCAGKGCTGCTGCTAAAAGATGATGCTTTTGAAGCATCAAGGAGGGAATTGTTACAATGGCATAAGACCAGTAAACACTCACTCCACTACAGACATCCAGTAAGGATCACAGCCCAGTCCTGTTGGTTTGCATAAGGTTGTCCGTTTTGTCAAATGACAAACAGCCATGTGTGGAAGGAGAATTACCATTCTGGAGGGAATAACACCCACCATCAATTACAGTAATAGTTTTACAGTCTCTGTTAGCTAAAACAATTACTTTTCTCCCCAGTTTCCTTCCGCTTCAGAGATATAAACCATGCATTCCAGAACTAACAGCACCGAAAGCCCAACCAGACCAAAGCTGAGCCAGTCAAGAGCGAAAGACCACCACAAAGGAGAGGTTGGTTACAGTGGGAAAGGAAATGCACAAACACAGCAGAAAGAGAAGGATGATGTAGCCCAAGTCAGCACCATCCTGAGAAGCCCAAAGGCAGAGAAAAAACAAAAAAGTTCTGTCAAGAAAAGAGAGGATCTCTCTCGTGATGACTTGCTATTTCTTCTCAGTGTCCTCGAGGGTGAACTACAGGTAATGTATTGTCCTGCTTTATACTCCAAATTAAAAGACACTCCACCCCCATTATCCCCTCCACCACAAACATATACTGCTTTTATGTTAAGAAAACACCTTACACAGTCTGATACAGGACAAATATGAACTGCAGTATACAAAACCACCCCAAAATTATAGCTATTATAGACAGGAAACATGGTCTTTGTACCAAAAGTAACTCTCCAAGCAGACAACTCATAAAACTTTCKACCTGTGCTGCTTCATTTTAAGTATCTTGAATACAAAGTATTTGTCATTGTATGGTTGATATGGAGAACGTATTACAGACCTTTAAGATATTTTACTTAATTATGTCTTATGCTTCCACTCCTATGAAGCCATGAGCTTCACTCCTTATGAAACAGTATGTGCCACTTCACAAGAAAGAACTCATTTAACATTATTCTAACATTTTTGGCTAGAAAAATCAAAATAGCCATTTTATTTCCCATAATACAAAGCAAAAGTGTTACATGCCACTTAGCCCACAAGTTACTGCATTTTAAGAGTGAGCATTTTTCTAACTAGAAAACAAACCATCTGTCAAGGGGTAAATGATGCTTAACCTGGTCAAACATCATTTCAAGAAGTAGAACCAGATTTCCAGTGAGCAGGGAAATTATTTCTGTGGCAGGCTTATTACACAGAAGCAGTGACTTTAAAACTGCTCACAGGCACAGGAAAAAGCAACCTGGCCAAAGTGGCCTAAATGGATGCAGCACATGGTATCAGAGTTTATTACCTAGACAGTACTTGGGAAGTTCTATTCTTAAAGTGTGTATGTTTATATAATAATACAGACATGCTGAACAGAACACTCATGTGATATGAATATTTAATAGCTGCACCAATATTTGAGAGTAGACTCAAGGCAAACTTCTACCCATTGCTTCATTATCCAAACAGAACAATTTCCATGTTTGCAAAACATTTCTGTCCTGCCCACTTGGCCTTTCTTAATTTAGGTTAAAGTTCAGATGTCACACATTTTTATATATTTATATTATACACACACTCTTCATTACATGTGCATCATATATATATATATACACATACACACATACTCTTCAATTATTAYGGTTTAAAGCTGGAATAGGGAAATGAGAAACTGGAAAACAATGAACTTGACATGAACATTTTAAATCACATCTGAAATTTAAAAGGAAGCAGCACTATCRCTATGAATGAAAACGATAGGAAGTCATCTCTTATCCTTTATTTTCCACCTCCTGTACTGCCAAGTCAAATCACTGAAGATCAGCTGTCAATCCAATGATAAATAAGTTTCTAATTTAGATGTCATTCCTTTCCAAGTTCCAGAACATTCAAGGTGTACAAAGACCACTCCTATTTTTTTCTGCTAAGGATTAGAAATAGACTAGTTTATATTTTAACATTTGTTTAAACAGTCATAAATAAGGATACAGAAGTCTTCCAACCAAAAGGAGTCAGACTAGAAGTGTTACCCTCCTCTGGTATATCCTTCTCTATGATTCCCTTCCTTCCTATTCTATCCTTCTAGGATTAGCACATACTTGTTTTTAACTGAGATGACTGCAGAGCACAGATGTTTGAGACAGTTCATGTCATTTGTACCAATGCAA
>JACDOX010000082.1:2850661-2892079 GCA_014549065.1 Cardinalis cardinalis | reverse complement strand
AGAGGGACACATCTGTAGTGGGTTTAAACTACAGAAGTCATCTACACCCAAAACATTCAGAATGTACAACGCTTTCCGGTTTCAAGAAACATCTCACTATCCTGCACTAACAAGTCAAGTTCTAATACCACAAGACATACTTTGCCCTGAAAGTTTTTCTTGTGAATGCTACACATTAGTCCAGAAACAGCAAAACAACCTAATCATTAAAGAAGTACTTAAGCTTYGGTGAAGGGTCTGAAGATCCTGGAGTTTATGTTGAACTAATAAAATACAAAGACCAATACTTCCYTCATGTTTTTCAACTGTCTTCATATTACTGACTGTTTTGGAGCACTTTACATACACAGTGTTATTTTAGAAGTTTTTCAGTTTTCYTAAAATCTAAAGCAGAGAGCTAGCCTGTAAATATATAAATACAGTTTAACAAGCTAAAGCCTTGATTTGTGTTTCCGCAGGCTCAAGATGAAGTTATAGGAGTACTTAAGGCTGAAAAAATTGACTTAGCTTTGCTTGAAGCACAATACGGCTTTGTTACTCCCAAGAAGGTGTTAGAGGCACTCCAGCGAGACGCTATTCAAACAAARGCTGAGCAATGGCAAGAAGATGTCTATGAAAAGCCTATGGGAGAGGTAAGAATGAGTAATTGATATTTAACCATAGTTCCCACCAAATTCAACAGAAAATCTCACCCACTGCTGGGGAAGGAGGCAAATGAGCTGTAAATCTGGAATAGAACACGAGTGTGAGTGAGTGCAGAACAAAGTCCAGGGTCCAGCTGGGACCTGAATATAGTGATCCTCACTTCACTGCAGACTGGGGGCTTCACACATCAACATACCTGATTCTGTCTAATTCAAACCATCTTATTTTTCTTTTCCCCTCTGTTATCCACATTCCCAGCCCACACARGCAGAAGCCTCACCAGTCCTCACTTGTCTCATGGAAGCCCATCCAGTAGCAATGACACAGCTGTGCACATCTGCATATCCCTGTTCCTATTAATTCAGGAGCAGTCATGAGGATACCTGCATGGTCTGAAGAGTTACTATAATGAGCCGGCATTAGAAACTTCATCCAGGCAGAAATCTAATATTCTCATGTTATACCTAAGTAACCTTTAGTTTAATTACACTGCAGCAGCAGCTGCCATACTTTCTGAACAATGTTATCTGATTCATTTCTGCCCTGCAATGCAAATGACTGGATATTAAAACACCTTCACATCAGATTGTGGTTTTTTATCCCAGGTAGTTGTCTCAAATTCAGATGACCACTTTTTAACATACTGCTCAGTATAAACATCACAAAATAAAAGCAGAAATTACGAATAAAAGTCTTCTATCAAGTGTTTTCCAAGTTTTTTCAACAGAAATGTACCTAAGGACACAGATCATTCCGGACAAAATTATGTCAGGCAAAAGGTCAACCCTCATTTCAGAAACTTAAAGGTTAAAAWTCTCTAGTGATAATCTGAAACGAATAAAGTTCACCTGTGAAGCTTAATTTATTTTAGAACATTGTGGTATTATGTCACAGAAACTATGAGCACAAATGGAAATGATTTGAGAAGTCCAAAACAGTTTGAAAACATAAGCTGAGTCTGTTACTTTACGTAAGTTTATACACTCTTTCCTTCTTACATTTAATGGCAGAGAAATCATTTCTAGCACCACTGAATTTGCCAATTTCAAAAGGCAAAGGTAAACACCTGTGAGCAACTGAAAGGGTAGAAGGACGACTGCCACTTCTTGGTCCTGGTAAACTAAAGAATGCTGTAATAGGCAGGCATTCCATGATTTCAGTTTCAAAATCCCCTTGAATTATGTCAGAGATCCTTTTTGTTGTTTTTCTGGTGGTTTTCGTCTTTTTTTATTTATTTTTAAAAGACATATAAAAGACCAAAGGAGAGGTGGAACCAGTCACAAAGTCCAGGAACAGACCATTTAAATTCTCCCCTCTGCTACTAGGATGATGTACCTTTGTATCTGCATGTGCATCTCACCCTTGAGAGTTTTACCTGGTAGCTCTGAACACAGAGAATCTTCCCAAAACTCAAGTGAAATTACAATTAATTTCACAAGGCAACTGTAAGACTTCCAGTCCTTTAATATTCTCTCACAATTATCTTATCCATTCTAAACATAAAGTTTCTCGGCAAATTTGATTAAGAACGTAGTGGGAAAATTTGGTGACTGCACAACTTTACTCATTGGGAACAAGATTCACAGGTGAAGAAATGTAGAAAGCAGCATCAATACATCTTCCTCTGCAAAACCTATGAGAAGTGTGACAGACCAAAACCATTTCTTCTTTGGCCATGAGGAGATAACCTGTTTTCAAAAAAAAAAATTACTTTCTCAATCAAACTTGCTCTACAGCTATTTCTTTCTGCAACCTAAAAAATGTCAGATAGATTACTGTTAGCACTCACATTTAAGGGCCATAAAAGAAATTAGACTTTTATTTTGGTTTTGTTGCTGATTCAAAGGCCTGAAAAAGTTTTCCATTTCTGTGTGATTTATAAACTTAGAAGTAGTCAGTTTTTGTGAAAAAAATCTGTCTTCAGATCAATCTCCACTTCTCTTGAATAGACAGTGAAGAGTATTCAACATTCTAGTAAATGCAGAATAACAATATAAGAATAATTTTCCCTAATTCAAAAATACACAATGTTTTTTTAAAGGAATCAAAAAAATCAGAGATGGTGATATAGGAAAAGAGCGGTAAAGATGAAGACACTGCAGAATTTGTGGTGTCTTTTTCTCTACATAGCATCACAAAGTAGACTCTAGTTTCTAACTTTCCCAATAATATAGCCAAAGATTAAAAAAAATCATGTGCCTCACTGTTCAAAATAGAACAAACCTCCTACCACTTTGAGAGTTCCTATAAAAGAAGTGAAATGAGAGGAAAGTCTGTATTTTGCATCCATCAAGGATAATTAAAAATTGAATCCATTTTTGAAATCCCACTGCCTGTCACCTTGGGGAAAGATGCATCCCATCAGTATTTTAGCAAAGTCTATCCGATTGTGTCCTCATAACATCTGGTAAGTGTTGGTAAAGCTTTCCAAGGAAACTTGTCCTCCACAGCTGTGGGGCACCAATAAGTCAGTCACAGGAAGAGACTCAAACAGCAGTGCTGACAGGGTGGCATTCAGGAGAAGACCACCAATGTATCTGCATGGAAATTTGGCTCAGCTAGGGTTGAAAAAGGCAAGGGAAGGAGTGCTCCCAAAATCTCTGGTAATCCTAAACTCAGGATCATACATTTATAAACAATGACTGTGAGGATATTATTAACAGGAATAATATTACACTGAACTTCGGATAAAAAATGTAACTACCCTGGATTTTCTTCTGGCTCACCACCAAACACAAAACAATCTATAAAGAGAAAGATGAACAGTTCAGTTCTGATGTAATGGGTATGAGATACACCATCCTAGTTTGACTTCAGTTAAAAGTTAGTGGCAAAATGTAGCTAAACTATTGAATTCATGTGAATTTTTAGCTTGCTCAACTATTCACAGTTACGTAAGGCTATGCCTCCGATTTTCCATTGTATTGTACAGCGTGTTCAAGTATTAATTCTAGCAAAAAGCCCATATGGTTCSCAAGAACAAAACAACAAATCACTTAATTAAGATTTTATCACTTTAATTTTCAACAGAAGACATTTATACTGCTGCTTATTAGTCCTCTGTGGTTTTTAGCTAAGAACTGTGTAGGCTGAGTAAACTTGTGTGCATGCATATAAGTGGATATTTCTGCATGGGCAGACCTAGCATTTGGCCAGAGCAATCTGAGGAACCCAGGGCTGTTGGAGATGCTTCTGTGTGAGGATCTCACACCAGCAGGGGTTCACACGACTTCTCTCTCTTCTCTGCTGGAGACGTGGGAGTCAGCCACAAGATCTCACAGGGAAAATGCAAGAGTCAGATTTGCTCCCAAGGGAGGCGCCCTTATCTTGCAGAGGGCCACAACATTTTCTCAACAAACCACACAGAAACGCAGAAACCCAGTCCCAGGCTCTGCTCTGTGTGATCAAGCAGGGAGGGAAAGGTGTGCTGCACAGGGACACACAACTGTCATAAGGCCAAATGCCCTTTCCTGTTACATATCTCACACACAGATCTCAAGTGTGTGCATTAATTGTGATACAGGAYTGCTGCCTCTCCAATTCTCTCCTTTATGAGCCACCCGTACCAGGAGACAGCGCTAGCACTTCTTCCCTTCCCTCCCGAGCTCACAATCTCCACCTTGTTCCCAGCCACAACAGCCAAGTGCTCACAGTAGAAATGATTTGACAGCATGCTTAAAAGAAACAGAAATGCATCTTCTACTCCCAGCAACAGGAGAAAACTGCAACATGCAAACTGCTTTAGTACAGCAGCTTATACTTTTCTCTTACTCTTTGACGTGAGCAGGTCTCCCCAAGACACCACTCTTCTTTTTTCCATTTAAAATTCTTTGCTTCAACTCTCTGCCTTGAATACACACCTCACCCATCCTGAACACCAGCTTGTAATCTCCACAGTGACAAATGTGCTACTGTGACGTGTAAAGTACAGAGAGCTGCAAAACAGGATCCTGGAATTAATAACTTTTATTTTTGCATATGTGCTGCTTAGATTACTGCTTTAATTAACCTCTTGTAGCCATTCAACTAGTACTCTACAGCAAACAAAATATACAAAACATAAAACCCTCCTGGTAGGTCCCACGTCCTTTACCAAACAGTGCAAGAAGCAGGACTRTTTTATACTTGGTTACGTTGCTTAGCTGATGACTAACTCTCATGTCAATCAAGAATTTAYATGTTCAGAACAAGGATCATTATATATGATCAGCTTGTAGCCAGAAATGTCAGTGATTTCTTATGACAGCAATTTACGTATCTCCTCAGATTTTTACATATACTTTTTCAAAGTGATGGTCCAATCCACAAAAATGCCTTTACTTTCTTAACCCCATCCATGGAGCCTGCCTGACCTCACACTGAGAGCTGAGACCAGCAGGCACTCTTGCAGAGCTGATACCCAGCTCATATCAATTTAAGCAAAATAGAGCCACAGTTGCAAGCAGCACTGTACCAGAACTTTGTCAAAAATCAGGAGCCAGATTGCTTTCTGACAACACTGTATATTCACCTGACRGCATCATCTTTAAAAAGGATTAGAAACTTAGGTGATGGCATTTATGCAGCTGTAATACCTGTTCMAAAAACCCTTCTGAAATCTTAGGTGCTGGGGTGGGGGGAAGGTTGATAAAACATCTTTATTGTAAGTTAGAAGCCAAACAAAAGATTTCAATTTTTATAATTTCCACTTCTGGTAAAATAAGGGAGAGTGTGAAGACACTAAAATGGACAGTTTTCCTCAACCTGACCTTTCAAGGCAAACCAGTTTTCAACTGCTTTAAAAGATATAGAAAGCACAGCCAAAAGATTCCTGTATAAGGTGACTCTTGCTTACTAAGAGAGATTGCATATGCAAGGGTTTAGGTAAGAAATGTTTTTCCAGGGGAGGTCCTGCTTCAGGATCATGATTCCAGAAAGCAGTCACCTTGCTAGGGTAAAGCATACAAATGACCAGTGAACAAGGTAAAAAACCCTAATGATCTGCTCTAAGAGCACCACAAAATAGCAGCAAAACAAATAATCACAGGTTTCTTCACATTTCTTGATCATGCATGAAACAAGCTCAGCTATGTTGCAACAGAAAAGACTCTCTAATGCCATAGATGCAGAAAAAAATGGTTCAAAAAAAAATTTGCTGGAATATTTTGTACTCAAACCATCTTCAAATAGCTCAATAGCCTTGTCAATAGCTCTTTCTTCTTCAATCACAGCACTGTCAACAAAAGGTTAACAATTATTTAGGAGGAACATAAGAGAATGTATATAGATTTAAAAGAAGCTGAGATAAGCAGGGAAATCTAAGCAGAAATTGATTATATCCTCACTCATTCAAGAAAGTTGTATTTAGGCATTCCAGCCCTTTCTGTCATCATTTCTATTGGCCAAACTGTGAATAAATATGAGGAAAAGATAATTAATCAYACTCCCTGGAATTAAATTGTCCAAAACAAGCAGTGGCCCTAAGAATCTGAAACCCCACTGTTTCTTGYGGCACATAGAATTCCTTGTGGGGGAAACATCAGAGAACCAGAACCAGCTCTGCTTCCCACACTGCCCATTTGTGAATTCTTTCCTATTAATAGAGTGAAACACTACAATCAGATTGACCTACTAGAATAGACTGCGGTTAGAAGGAGGCACTGGGCTGCGAGCTCAAAATTTCTCTTTTCCAAAAAGGTCACAAGGATTCCTATGCTGACCTGATGAGGGAGGCAGTCTCCAAAGGGGAACAAGCAGGGAACAAAGTTGGTCACAAATACAGACTCTTCCCAGACCTTTTGACGGCCTCCAGTTATCCTCCCTGAAACTTCAGCTAGATCAGTAATGCCCAAGGAGGAAAACCACTCATGGTTTCACACACACACTTGCACAACTCAGTCACATACTAAACTCAAAATTGTAACAGAATCTTCAGAATCACAGTTTTCTCTAAGTTTGTGGAGTTATTTTAACAGCATAAGTCTAGTGAACAGTAATGCCAATACCTCTGTGGCTTAGAAAAATTAAAAATTATTGCCAAAAACTGAAAYAGATTATTTATATTAAAATATCACTATACCGTAATATTTAGAAAAATTGAAATTTTTTTACTGTAAGGGTCGTCAGGCATTGGAATGGGCTGCCCAGGGASGTGGTGGAGTCAYCATCCCTGAAAGTGTTCAAGAAATGACTGGGCATAGCACTTAGTGCTGTGGTTTAATTGGCATGATGGTGTTTGGTCAAGAATTAGAATCAATGATCTTGGAGGCTTTTTTCCAAGCTTAATGCTTCTCTGATCAGGTGTTAAGCAGAAATCTTTGAGGAAGGGAGGGGAATTTTATGCTCAAACTGTGCTACAAAGGTGCCATTTGAAACAAAAAAACCTCAACACATGCAATCTTAGGAACATAACAGGAAATGCCACCATTAAAAAGAAATACTTCTACCTATTAAAAAATTCAGCCCTTACTTATTCCAGAAACCCAGAGCTATGTTCAGAGTAAGCACAAGAGACAGGACTGTTCTGCACTCTTGGCACAACCATGCATTTATTGTGAAACCAGAAAACTGCTTTTTGATCTACCTCTACCTTACAAAAGCAATTTAATGCTCTTATTTCCTAGGCAGCTATAACTGAAGCAGCTATTTCTACTCAACCAAATGTCAGTCATCCACTGTGTGAAGTACTGGACAATGCTTCTTCTGCCAAGACATCTGGTTCTCTACCACAGTGATCAATGAGAAAAGCACAACCCTGGGAACAGTAACTGTTAATTAGTTAAAAAAAGTTGAGGATCACTCATGGCAGAAGGAGGAAAGGAAGCTGACTGAGGGTCTTGGAAATCAGTACCTTATTTTTTCTTATTATATTTTTAAGCTGCTCTCAAAATTCTTCTAGTAATGAAAGTCCAAGAAAGCAAAAGTTACAAAATACTTCAGGAGTCTTTCTCTTCTTTTTGCAGCTTGATAAAGTTGTAGAGAAACAGAAAGAAGTTCACAGAAGAATGCTGGAACAACTTCTAATGGTGGAAAAAGCACACAGACAAACACTGCATGAACTAGAGGAAGAGAAGAGGAAGCACAGCAAATACATGGAAAAAAGTGATGAGTTTACAAACTTGCTGGAACAAGAATGTGAAAGGTAAGGTTATCTCTTACCATAGTACTAAGAAATATGCACAATTCAACATTACATCTAAGGATCTCTCTGCTTTATTTTGCATCCACTACAATCAGACATATTTGYGGAATTGTATTTTGAGAGCTCAGCTGGGAAAACATAACTAATGACTTCTAACAAACAATCATGTCTACATCTCCATCAGTCAAGTAAGGTAGGTCAAACAGTTGGCAGATTCTTCAGCACTATTGCAGGATGCCAARGATGTTACACTGCAAAGAATACAGGGAGACAAGCAGATGTATGATTTTATAACCAACAGGAAGCAGGTGAACCTTTCAGTGTGTTTTAGAAGCTTGGTACACTCTGCAGTGTGTAAGGAACAGAACACATCATCAGAYATGCAGCCTTTCATGGCAGAAGAAAAAGACATGGGAAAAGTAGATATTTGGAAAAAACAAAGAAATACATAGCAAGAAAGCAAAGGCAGAGGAYAATGTCCAGAAAGCTTTGAAAGTAAGAATGACAAAGGTCTCATATYAGGGTTGCCATAAACCCCATAAAAACAGCTTTGTTTTTTAAGAGTAACCTAAAAGTGCCACMGCTTGTTTAAGCATAGTGTTACAGTTTCAATACCAATTCTTAGAAGAATTAAGAATTTAATTTCATTTACTGTCTATAAAAGAAGCCACTTTATACTGTGCCTTCTTTGAATCTGCAATAAAACTGAACACATCCTAAGGAAAAAAAAATCAAAGAACATTTCCTATTCTCCATATAGCTAGCCCAGAAGATAGGAGAATATTGTCTCAGTTTCCTTTCATTTAGGAACAGATGGAAATGTTTGGGTGTGAGAACGTCAAGCCTATTCTAAACTGACATTATGCACAGATAATTCTTCCCTTCCTTGGCCTGTGTAAGATCATGTCCTACGTATTCTGGCAGCGTTCCCCCGTGTGCTGCACCTCTCTCCTGCACGTCCATCAAAGGCAGCACACACAGAGCACAYGGCCAGATTTACAGCTCACAGCTACAGAGGCTGGGCAAGAAAATGCTTTGCTCCTCAGAAAAATGWGTACAGATGCAGGCAAGCATAGACACACAGAGAAAAGCACATACTAGGAACTGTTCTTGGGAATCATCATCTATCAGGAACCAAACCCTGAGATCAAGGGAAGTTTTCATTTCTGCTGTCTTCTCCTCAAAATATGACATATTCATCTTTTAGAGGCAGAGCTACACAACTCCATTTGCTAAGAGTGGCAAAATGTTACATTAGACAAGGTGCTCACACTGCGGAAAGCTGCACACAGGGAAAGACTAAGCACTGGAGTAATTAATTTATTTTTTAAACAGGACAGACATTGGATTAAAACTCTTTTCCCTGCCCCTCTCTATATCCCTCTATCCTTTCCCCTCTGCCCCACCTCTGTTCCCATTCTCAAGACAATTGTAAAGCATTTACCACTATTGTCTGCTACATTTAGTCAAGCTGCCTGGAAAMTGGTGGGAAGAGGGGGAAAGCTGAGGTGCTTAAAGAGCCCTTAGAGGATATAATAATAGCTTTCAGATTAAGTCTCTTTTTTTTTTTTTTTTGAGGATGTATTTTATGTGGAAAACCTTAAGGGGGTGTGATGTCACTTATTGAGCTGATTCCAAATTGTTTGCCAAATAATGTCACCATCAAGATCTCCACACAGTTGCCTGCCATAACAGAAAAAAGAAAAGAAAAATACAACAAAAAACCCACAACCAAAAAAACCACTTGCCAAGTTAAGACACAGCTCATCCTACATGAGCCTGTCTGACMTGGCAAAGTGACCTTTTCTTCCATTTGAAAATTCTTACTCCAATTTGCATTTTCTCAAATGCAAACTTTGCATTTAGATTAAAAACAAATAGAACTTTAGAAAAAGTTTCACACATAAAGCAATGACATGAATTTTTGCTTACCCCCAAGACAAGTTAAAAAAAAAGCAGGAAGTATTCACCAATGAACTTACTATTCTTTTTTAGCCAGAAGCAATATCCTCTTCTATATGATGGATATATAGCATTCCAAACAGTATTTCAGGTTCAAAGCAAAATCCCGGACTTTCAACTAGCCAAAGATATGCCTTGCTTTTATCAAAGAGCAAGACTACAGCATATGCTAAAGATATCCTTGGAGGATACACAATGTATGTAAGCCAAAGAAGGTACATGTTACTGTGATCAAAAGGAAAAAAACTTAGATGCTATGAGACAGYGATGCTGAGATTCTGAAAACAAGTTTTTATGGCAAGATTAAAGAAATCATTAATTAGATCCAAGTCTTACAAACTGTTTTGGATATATCTTCCAATAAGGCAGAAAGAAAGCACTTCCTTCTCTTGCCTGTGCGCTCAGGAAAACAGAACTGAAGAATCTTTACATGAAAATTTTAGTGATGAATTTATCAGATGMTCATGTTTTACATAACAGAGGCTTYATGTCTACAGCCTTTGTATTGCTTTATGCCCTTAATTGATGGCATCTTTCATTGAAAGAGTTAATTGGATTTTGCAAAATGTAAGAGTTCGGTGACTCAGTAAAAGCTCTTCACCATAATGATTCAAGAATATGACTTTCCAGTAAGGCAACAAGACTGTCCTCAGCAATTGTACATTGTCAGATTTGGGAGGTTAAGTTCATGACAGGATGAGCGAAAACTTCCTAGATATGAGAACCAGATTAGCATTCAATGTTAACCCTTTAGGCAATTTAAGTATTTTTCTTGTTGCCAGCTAAAGACTGATCCTCCATAGTCTTGCTGTAGTTCAGAGACAAAGACTGATCTTCAAAGTGACCAGTCTCATTCCTAACAACAGACATTTACCAGCAAATAAAGAATAAAACTATGCTACTGTCATTGTAGTGATTCATCTTCAGTCACACTTTTAAAGCATGGGCCCACAAATGAGCCACAAGCCTGACAAACTCCTAGCATATGAGGAAAAGTTCTGGGGAGAAAAAGAGGCCAATGGACAACTGAATAGGTCTTTTCTGCACTTCATCATGAACAATTCTCTGTGTGTGCCTACAGACCAGACAGGAACACCAAGACAAACACCCTGTGCATGGTAGTGTAGCAGACCAAGTCAACTAGAGTCCAGAAGGGAAAAATTGGTTGTGTTTTTGAAACTTAAAGAAACAGCAGCACCAAAGTTCAGAGAAATGTAAGAAATAATAAATCCAGAAGATGGATACACAGACAACTAGGCGCACCTCAAGAATCATACCATAAAAGCACTGGCCTTGTTTAGAAGCTCTTGCATTTCATGGGGTTGGAAGATGGAGAGCAAGATTAAGGACTATGAAGAATACTTCAGATTCTAATTCAGARTCCTCTGTATCTTCCCTGARGATGTGTGCATTTGTCCAAAATCACTTATCCACATTCCATATTTTTGCAGCACAGTTAAATAATAAAAGCTGCTGTTTTAGAAAACATTTTACAAGGGTAAAATATGAAACTGGAAGGTTTTCCAGATATGCATGTTCCCAGTTTGAAAACACATGCCATATGTATACAAGTATTTATGCATATACACAGTACTCTCCACCCCATATAAAAAAAAGAAACAAAAGAGCAAAATAGTAGAATGTTTAGCATTTACACAGTCCTTTCCACTGCATATCTCAAGGAGCTTTAAATATTATCTAAGCACAGCAATTCCCCATTTTCCATTTACTGAAAGGAAATGAAGGTATGAGGAAAATCATAGGTACCTGAGAGTTACACTGGATGAAAGGAAGAAATGTCCCAATTTATAGGTGTGTTCCACCTTCAAACCTTCTATATTCTATACAGACTCTCAACTATACAAAGGATAAAGCTTTATTATGAAGATACACCTGTTAAGAGGTCAATGTTATTCAAGAGGACAGGAAAATAAAAGGAGGTGGGTTTTTTTTTTGCTTTTAAAAAAAGCAATGTAAACACATTTTAAAGGTAGTTCTGATAAATTTTGCTCACAGAATTCAAATATTAGCACAAAACTCTGCAGTTTGGTATAGAAGGAATTAGTAAGATCTTAAGGTTAAGGATCACCTACTAATATGAGGGTCTTTTTCCATGAAACCTAATCCRCAGAAGTCTCACATCTGTAACCTTTCTCATCTAACAAAACACTGCTTTTTGCTCCAACTGCTGCCACCCTCAGTGTCAGTCAGTTAATAGAACAACCTATTGAGTGATACAGGTTGCAAGTGGTCTCTGGAGGCCTCCAGCCCAACCTGCTGAGTGCAGGGCTAACTTCACAGCYGAAGCAGGTTGCTCAGATCTTTGTCCCCAAGGTAATTGCGCTGGCTGCCTGGGCTCCTGATGCAGACTCRGGCATCTTCACCAAAAGACCTGCTCCCTCAGTTTCATTGTAGGCATCTGGCTTCCATGTCAACAAAAACTGCTCTCARTAAAAGCTCAATAAAGTCTCCTCTTCTGGCAAAGCTCTCAACTCAATCCATCTTCACTTTCTCTGATAATTTGGCTGCCTTGGGCACAAATGAGCATTCAGYATTTCCTAGCCATCTTACCCACATGGTTTCTGTGACTCCAGCTTGGGATCATTTCTCTGAGTATTCCACAGAGTACTCTGAGTTGGAAACTTACCTTTGTCTACCTCTGCTCTGTTCATAGCACTCCATAGGTCTCATTTTTAATGGCTTTTCTTCATCCATTCACTCTCTGTGCTTCTCCTCACAGAAACTCAAAGTCAGGCATCATCTCTATGATGATGGCTCAAGTGTACTCCAGCCATCACCAAAACAACAAATCTCACCATATGAGCAACCTGTCATCATTCCCAACTTCATGGGGACAGGAGGGAACCAGTCTTTTATCCCTTAGCCCTTGGCTTCATCCTTATAATTCTCTAAAACCTCCATTCTTAAAACTGGAGTAACTGCTTGTCATTCTGCCTGCTGTACCTAGACACATTTTTACCTGAGCCTTCCTACATTTAAATCTCATAAATTCTTGTTCATAGCATCTCCAAGAAAAATAAATATTTAAAAACAAAGGAACAAACAAGTCAAACACATGCACCCAAATAAGCCAAACATACCTTTCTGTACTTTCAAATAATTGAATAATTTTCTAGGCCCTCACTTAAAAAAATACCTTTTGATCATTTCCACATTAGCTATTTCACCCTTCTCTGTATCTTCCTTGCATGTACACTCAATACTGAATTAAGGCTACAGTTCTCTTGTGTACCTTCTTATGCTCTAATGCAATGTTATTACATGGACTAAACACCACACTAGAACTGTACTAAAATTAAATGAGATTACAAGACTGCTCAAGGTTTGAGTTGGTAAGAAAGGTAATTTCACGAAACTAAGAGCTCTAGGCAAAGTGTTTTGGGTTTATTTTAAAGTGTCAGATGAAAGTAATTACTACCCACAGTAGATCAAGTAAACAGTACTTGAAATTCAGGACAGGGTATCAAGGAAAGATGGAACCATTTTAACTAAAAGGTGAAGTGTATTAGTTGCCAACATAACATTGCTATACTTTAATTCAAACACATTTACACATTGGATTAGTGATATTTTCCATGTCCAGGTCTGGAAAATTCAATATTCTGGAAGAATGAGTATAATTAATATTTGCTATTTTTCTTAATGAAGCCAATTAAATATTATAAGAAGCAGGACTTTATCTCTGCAGAGAGCTGCAGTTAAAATAAACACTGTCAACTTATTTATTCTACACGTGTTACCAGCGGTTTTTAATTTCATGCACACTGAACTATTGTTGTAGATTGCATTGTACTCAAATGCAATCATTTCCTTTTAGCTTTCTGGCAATGAGTTATATGTATTACATATGCTGGAGACTATGTCTTGCAAGTTGTGAAATGGATGCCAGATCTGTGTACATTTGACCTTTTTCATGGGTATCTTGTGTTCTGAAGGTGAACAAGAAAGACCCACCACAAGCACAACATTAACATYCTTATTCTACATTACACTCCAATGGGACAGTCCCACTAATAACACCACTGAGGCACGAAAGGAGACTCGAGGAAGTGATGTACACAGATTAATTACCTCATGCTCGTATGTGGAAAACTATGTACTGTTGCACTACATAACTTTCAACAGATGTTGTGAAATTGAATCTTCGTCACAATTCAAGGATTTGAAGATGCTTACAACAGCCTTTGTGCATGATGAAAGATAAAAATACTTTATCTTAGAGCAAATAAATAGAATTTAGGGTTAAGATCCCAAAACTGTCAAACAAGATCACATTATGTTTTTTCAATGCAAAATTCCAAGAATAAATACAAATAGAAAGAGGGCTCAGTGTTRATGTAACTGAGAAATTCTCTGTAGATCAGTGGTGCAATTCAAAATTATTCCACCTACYGTCATTAGCAAGGAGATGTGAAATCTAGACGACAAACATTTGTCATGCAACTCCATTGACATTGGTGGGATGACACAGACAAACAGACTCCTATTTAGACATTTTTAAAATGCTGGGCACACAACATGTCTGTTCACTGTTTCAAGAACACTATCACTATTAGCAATCAATACTATCATTGCCCACTTTGGGAGGATGGGGAAGGCACAATGAATAACCTTAGCCAAAGGACATTCTCCTACACTGCTACCCTCTCTCCCCTCATGTGTGGGGAAAGAGATTCTCATTACCCTCCTTGCAAAAGGATGCAAATTCTGAAAGGGAAAACTGTGGAAAGGCACCCTTTACCACCATGGTGGTGGCYCTGGTCAGCACTTTTAACCCTCATGTCAGAGCTCAAAGGGAGGGATGACCTTTCTAAGCTGGCAAGTCTCAGCATATTTATGGCTCTTGTAAATCAACACCTAAGCAGTGACCAGCATGGGCGATGAAGCACAGGCCAAATATGCTCATGGGGAGGCACTGCCCTCAGTAATGGGGCACCCGCTCCAGTCACCAATTTACATTTCCAAATAAGACTGAGGGCACCACTCCATGTGKGGCACAGCACAACAAGTCTAATCATAAGCAACAATAGAGGCAGATGACTGTACCAAGACCTGTGACCAAAAAAAGACAGGGTGCACTTCTGATTCATTGCAGGGTGGGGCTGTGAGAGAGGGAGAAACTGGCACAGGATTTTGTAACTGTAACTTTGAAAAGCAAACACACAACATCAGACAGACAGAAAAATCCCTAAATCGTTCTCCAAGATAGAAGACTTGATAATCTCATAATTTTCCCAAAAAAGCCATTGCTATGGGAAAAGATGTACTCCTGTTTGATTGTGGAGGAGGAGAAATCTCAATGAAGTTAAGATCTTTCTCGTGGCAGAAAAATTTAAGCGACTTACATGTGCTATAATTAGCTTCATATCTTAAAAACAGGCAGGAGAAAATGGCCATGAGAACTCGGAATGCAGGTCACACATCAGTTACCAAGASTTGTGATCTAAACTCAACCAAGTTTCCCATGGCATGCTGTGAGCTTCAATGCATTTATGCTGAGCTAAAGAACCTCTGAGTATTATATACACACAAAGGAGAGAACCATGCACGGCAGACTGCAGCAATTTAAGAAAAATGTCTCAGCCTCAGTCTCTGTGCTGAGACAATAATTTTAAACAGAATAAATAAAAAGATCAGAAGCACTAAATCTGTTAAGAACAGAGATTACTTGAAAAAAATTGCTAAAAATAAACACCAAAATCTCATCCCATGGCAATTTTGATTTTCAGGTGCATACATTATTTTGCTTCTTGAGTCTGAAGTGCACATTTTAGAGCCTTTTAGAAAACCATCACACACTGGGACCAGGTAACACAACATATTTAGAATCTGAAGATCAAGAGTGTGAACACAATGAAAAACTATGTTCAATATCTGTATCTTTCTACTAAGAAGATTGGAAAAAAGCCACAGAAATTATCTAAAAGTTTGGGAAGGACATATTGAAATCTGGTCTTTAAAATTTATGTGATTCAGACTTTTGTATGTTTCAGTGTGTGTAATGGTGAGGCACAGGTCAGGTGGTTGGCTCAGAGTAGCAAATGGGAGTAGATACAAGAAAACCTACTGGATCATGTTGTCTCTCCCTTGCAACAGAGAGTTGTTCTCCAAAAGCAGTGTCAACAATTTTACTTCTCATTTCAGATGCCCAAAGTACAGAAAAGTCCTCATCTTCCTAGAAAAGTTCTATAAAAGTTGCATTGTCATAAACAAAATTATACTTTTCTATTCATTCAATAATTCATTYCCTTTAACAGCTCGGTACAGTACTTCCTCTACTGCAAGATGCCAGATACTTGGCTAAGACTGAAAAAGAACCCTGAGGCACCCATTTTGGTAACAGAGAGATCCATAGCAGATAGAACTGTAGGAGGAGAGTTGGAGTGGGCTGCAGAAAGGTCTGCTGCTTCAGGATGATTCCAAATGGAGAACTGCCTACTCTCCTTCTGTGGTAGGTCTCAGCTGCACACCCTTTGGGATAAAATCTGACACAATGGCCCYTGTGAGGTGCAACTTGAAGGAACTCCAAAGACTGAGCAGGCACAGAATTAATCAGTCTCTTCATGCTCCCACAGAAAAGTTTATGATGGGAAGCATGGCTGGTAAAAGCTGAAGCTTGTACAGACATTCTGACAAGGGAAGGCTCCAGCACTAGACTCTTGAGCCATAATGTGATCATCAACAACAGCAACAAGCAAATAAAAAACCCAAACCCAACAGTTGTGATGACTACTGAGAGATGTTATGGGAAGTATTCTGCCATAGAAAACTTTTATTCCTCTCCCCTCCCCAAAATAGGAGATTAAAAGTCCAAGAGGGACAACACCGAAATTACTCAATTACCTGATTTATGTCTGCCAGGTTTGGCCTAGCAACAGTTATCTTCTCCCAGACTCTACCTTTGTGTTSTAGAAGGGAAACTCACTGAATCCAGAAACATGGTTGTTTTCAAATGTGTTCRTCAGCTTGATGAGATATACCTTGCACAGGTCGGCTGTCATTCTCTGACCAAGATCCACTGAGCATCTTCAGTAGAGACAGCACCCAACTTAAGGCACTGCAAAGGCACACCACTAAAGCTGCTCTTCGCCTTATTTACTTCCTTGTCAATACCTTCCAAGTCACACATTTTCCTTGAAATTACATGAGCTGATTAAAAACCTACAATTTAAAATAGAGCTCTTCATTTTTAAAAGCAGTCAAGGTCTTTGGCTTTTATATGCTACAGGGAAATTCCTTAGCCTCAGCACTTTGATTCACAGCATCTTCAAGTCACTGGGGAAAGACACATGCCCCACAAACATTATCAGGTACTAATAGGYAATAAACCCTGTTTTTCTTGAACTACTCTTCCATCTCAGTAAACTGTAATGTTTACYATCTCACCTGCACTTCCTTACAYATGATGCTAGCCTCCTTCCTMCTCACAGTCTGAGCAAAACCAGAGAACATTGTGGAAAAGGAAATAAAACYTAGCAGAAATGGAGACCATGCATCCTCCTCTCCCTTCACTCTGACTTGTCTGCTAAAAATGTCAGGGTTTTCAGGAAACTCTGAGCACTGTAAACCTTATTCTGATGTATAAATTTACTACTATTAAAAAGACTTTTAGGAATGTTCAGATCCTACAATTTGCGTTTAAGTCATCAGGAAATTGGGACATAATTTATTAAATGTTTAGACAAGATTTCACATGTTTCTCATTTCAAAACTTCATCTTGCATCCAACTGAGGAACTGAGAAGCAAGACCCACTCCTTTAAATCCTAAATTTCTCCCTTTTTTAACAGTCTTGCCAGCTAAACTCTGGATGTCTTTGTGTTCTGTCAGACAGGAGAATGAGTCAGTCTGTCCCTAACTGGCTTTCTAAAAAGGAAATTGAGAAGTTTGACGACATATTTGGATAAACACACTCACTGGATAAAGTTACTTAACATTTTATATCTCTAAGTTTGCTCTAAACCTCCAAAAYCCTTATAGGCTAGATTTAAGTATAGCCAATAAAAACTATAGGTTATAAATAAAGTTAATGAAAACCACTCTATTAAAACTCCAAGGACYTTGTAAACATGCTCATCAAAGCTTATCAAAGCTTCACCACTGTAATACAGCACCACACCCATAAATCCATGTTATTAATTGCTATTCTTCCCCACCTGTTATTGAAATATCAATCCAATATAGATTGCCTTTGGTTCAGAATCCAGTTTTCTCGTGGTCTCTGAACACAATGTAGCAGCCAACACTAGCTCTGAATGAAGAAGCAATGAGTAAAGTCTGAGTTTACAAAGTTCAATTCTCCTGAAAAGACAATCAAAACTGCTGTGATCATCTGTATGTGCTTTAGGTCTCCCTGAGCTACTGTAGCATTTGGCCTAGAAATAAAGGATGATTGAAATASACAGAACTGAACCTACAGAAGGGTACAAATGCTGAGCTGATTTAGCTTCCTAAGCCCTCAGTTTCCCAGAGGGTAAGGAGGTTTGTAATACCACTTGGGAATGCATCATTTCTCGCAACAGCAAATAGCCAACAGCATAGTGTGTAACTCAATAGTTTTATCAAAGGAATATATCTTACAGATTCAAGATCCTGATCTCTGTGAATTCCCATCTTCTTTAGCTCTGCATTAACTTCAGATGCCAAGTAAGAAAAGCAGGCATTCCAATACAAAGGAAGAAAAGAAGGCGTTCCAAAGARCTCTTACTAGTTGCACAACATAAAACATTATTTTACATGAATCAGCCTATTTTCCACATATGCTTATAAGGATTATCAAATTTTAAGATTAGTTTGGTCTAAATTTCTTGTCTGCAACCAATCTTAAAATTCAGCCAATTCCATCTAACATCAGATTTCACTGCCAGCATTTCATGAAAGTCTGTTGTTTAATGGTCACACATGCAAAGATCTGAGTCTCAGAACAGTACACACAATCTTGCTCTTGTGTATTCTGATTACTAAATGCAAAGACAGGTGGTTTTCTGATACACAGCAGATATCCAGAAAATTTCTTGGAAAAAAGGAAGAAGGAGTTATTAATGATAAAATAACAATATATAAAAGAATTTTTGAAGTGCTTGGAGCAAAAAAAAAGCTTTTCAGCCACCTGACAACAAGACTGTCTCCATGGCTACATCTTTGAAATAGCTCTGTACCAAAGCACAGGTTCTAGCATTACAGTCATTTTTCATAAAGTAGCTGAGAAAATGATGTAAAAAGAAAGAATTCAGTTTCATTAGACTGTGGAAGTCTTTTGGAATAGGATGCACAACTTTACCTAAAAAGACCCCAGAAACAGGCTGCTGGTATGTAAGCTTACAATTAAGATGAAAACTATTTAAACTTAACAGAAAGTTGGCAGATGCAAGCACAGTTCAGGATGACACACCAATTAGAGATGCAATCATTACAACTCTGTATTCTTGGAAATAAAGCATTTAAGTAGCTAAAGAAGTTTGACAGGAAATAGCAAAGCTCTGTCTAACCAAAAAGCATTTCAAACAAGCAGAATTAAAAAAAAAAAAAAAAANCAACAAAAACCTACAAACCAAACAGCCAAAGAACAAGGGTGCAAGGGCTTCTATACAATTTCAAGAATCCAAATTAGTCTGTCCAGTTGTAAATGTGGCCATGAAAAGAATGTGATTTTATACTTCTACACTATGTGAGAAGAACATCTAGAGAAATACTATTAGACTATTGATAAGTATTTAAATAAAAATTAGATAACTGATTGTGCTGATGTAGGAGCTGTACAGCTGCAACAAAACAAGGAAAGCAGAAAAGCGGAGCCGAACAAGAGAAATGTATTTAACTGTGTAAAAGCATATCCAGACCTTCTGTGATTGAAKTACATATATAAACAGATAATAATAWAAATGCTTGACTACTGATCATCAATCCAAAATAATGACAAGGGCTGAAATCAGAATCTGGAGACCTTTCTTCTCTGAACAATGAAGTATAAAATTAATTGGTTCATTTGTCACAATCTCTTTTATATTTGTATTGACTGACTAACAGTATTGGATTCCAATGTTTTGGAAGTCAAGGAGGTTTCCACATTAGACTGTTTATGGAGAAAGAGTCTGTGAAGCCATCTGAATCTGAACTGGTAGTAGAAAAAGCTTTAAATCAAATTTGTACAACACAAAGCAACAACTTTACTAGCACTTTACCAGGACTAAATGGTATTTAAGTAATCTAAAAGAACTTGCTTGAAAAACTGTGAGCTGATGAGTTCTTAAAGCTGACAGGGAAATGGACAGCACTAGTTTTTAACAAGAAAAGACACTATAGTAAAGAGAACTGGCATGCATCTGATGAACACAAAAATCTCCAGCCGTTTGAGGGAAAAGCAGAATGATGTGGCAAGTCTGCTCTCCTTCCCCACCTGTCCTCAAGCAATGCTTTGTTGTTCTATCCTGTTAATCCAGGTATCTGAACTGAAGCAAGACTAACTGGGCTTAGAGCAGTTCATTTACCCCTCTTCCAGTATGGATATGTTTCTCTTTAATGTGCATAAAAAAGCCCTTGAGGGTTTGACTATTTACATACAATTGTTCGAAACAGATATTTACAAAGGCCAATTTTAATTGAGTTTCTTAGCCTGTGCACCTATCCATCGTCATCCCATTTTCATGCATAAGCTAACTTCAACTAAAATGCAAGAAAGAATCTTCTGAATTACTAAATGTCTACTGGGCCCTTGAAAACAGGTTATCTTTTAGTGTCCAGGATATTAAGCAAGAGGGCAGTTTGACCTTGATAAAAGCATGTTGCAGAAAACCTTTGTGTTCCTCCCAACAGTGTGGAAAACCTGGTAGTTTGCAAATTATTGGACAAGAAAATAAACCCAGTCATGAAACAAACTTCCATAACTAATTTAGTTTCACTGTACAAAGAGCCAGCTTTGTCTACAACAAATAATGCTGTTTTTACAAAAAGCTATCTATCCTTATTGCACCCAAATGTAGAAGCAATATCACAAGTTTGATTTGCCATTGCAAAAGCTGAATATTTGGATAGCTGTAGAAYACCACAATCTTCACTTTTTCCTTCTTTTCTTTCTAAAAATCAAAGAATGAGATCATGGGAACCCATGCACAAATCTCTTGAAAATATCTATAATGAAATATTTAGTCAAACTTGTAAGAAATAAGTACTAGCACGTGGCRTCATAGTTTGAAAAGAGTTCAGGCATGCAGCCTTCATCCTCCTGGAGAGCCACAGCCAGACTTCCCAAGGAAATAAGGCATGCAGCAGTTCATAAAAGTAATGGGGAGAGGAATAAAGATGCTGAGCTCAAGGGAACAGTTACGCTTTTAAAAATTATTCCAAATAAAGCAGAGCTCTCCCACCTCCAAGAAGAAAGGGAGAGGCTGTTTGTTTTTAAAAGAAAAACACTAAAAATATCTTCAATTACATTTATCTCAAAAAATGCTGGACAGAACATATCACAAGTCCTCTTCAAATGAATGCACACAAATAAAAGAGCAATTAGACAAAATGTATATGATGGATATTTAAGACACTGAAATATCCTCAAGAATTAGGACTGAGGAATACTTGGATCCCAACACAAGATGACACTAAGACCAGGAATRCAGAAAAAAATCCATCTTGAACCATTTGAACACCATTCTACTTCYTTGTAGCATCCAAACATCCACCTTAATTATTTAAGAAACTTCTCATGTTGTTTTGTTTGTTCAGCTGTTATAATTGCAGTGGGAAAGAAAAAGCTGTTGATTTGCTGTATAACACTCAAGAAGTCCTTCCTTATTTCTCACAAACTCCTCACTTCTCTGCACTTTTCTGGAATGATGACACTGTAAGTCATTACATGTGCCCAGCCTTACTCACTGTCATTGCATTCAGAACAAACACATAAAACAAGAGTACAAACAACAAGATGCTAGAGGAGTTTGTAAATACTTCATAAGGTATATACTATGCAGACATTCCTGCGCAAGTTTTGTGCATTCTTCTTTTTTTATTCTATTTGATCCATCTTTTCTATTTTATTTTATTCTATTTGATCCATCTTTTCTCAGATACTTCAGTTCTTAGTATTAAACCCATTCAATTAAATTTCCTTGAAATTTCTTTCTGTTTTGTCATCTGCTCTATAAAGAGTATGTGTTTTTGCCATCACTATGGCAAAACATGTAGTTTAGGTTGCAAAAATCCCAACCTTCTCTTCCTATTCAGATTATGTTACTGTTTCTCCATTCTTACATGAGATGATCTTATGACAGGTATATCACAGCACCTCCCAGTCAGCCTAACATAGAGCAGGTTCTGTCCTCCTACTGCTCATGTCCCCACTCTGCTCCTGAGTATAGCTGTAAATTATGTTCAGAAACAAAAAATGAACTCTGTTCCATGTTTGGCATTAAGGCAGGATTCAGCCTATAGATCTAAAGTGGGGGACTCTGTTCAGATGCCTCCACTTTGGGGCTGGTGCCCAAGATCTCAGTGTTGTCCACGGAAATATAGCTCCACTGAAGTAACTAAGGACAGGCATCTTTACACACACTAAAATCCCACTACTTAAGTGATGACTTGTAGATATCRTCGCTGGGTCACTACTCCTTTCCATAACCTCTCTTTGATGAAGCAATTTGCAGGATAAATCTGTCCTGACACGATAACTTGCAGCACAGTTCCTTGTACGTCTCCCTCATGTGCAGGTATTAACCAATGGCTCTGATCCAGCTTACCTGTTTCACATCTACAGTATCTGCCCATTCAGATTTCTTACTATTCTACTTCTGCCTACACATTTAGACTTCACCTTTCAGTTTTCAGGAAACACCCTCTTGAAAGAAAATGAATTAATCAAATTGGGAAAAAAAGGCAAACAGCAAAATCACAGAAATATCTGAAAATTCTACATTTCATATAAGTCTACTAAATTGCATTTTGCATTCTGAGTTTGGACCAAGTGGAATGTCATAAGCAGATATGTCATGTTTGTGTCAGTCCTCACTAGGATATGCTTGGTGGTAAAAAATAAGACAGTTAGGAAATTGGTGCCAATGTCACATAGTTAAAAAAAGAAGAAATGTGAGAAAGAAAAAAAGTTCTTTGATTACTGCTGCCTTTTCTCATTACTCATTTATAGACATCCCTATTTATCAGCAAAGGAAGGAAAAATATATAATGACATTTTCATGGGAAGGGGAAAAAATACAATCCCTATTTGATTCTTAACTGTTTGGCTAAGTTTAGGGTTACAAAATGTGTTTACATTAAGAACCTGAGGTTTGTTTGAATGTTTACTTTATAAAAGTTCTGAGTTGAGAAGCTTGCAGAGTGAATTGCATGATACTGTCAGTGTAAATTACAGGTTTTGTTTGCCACAGCCCGGTGCAATGAGCAGCTGGCCAAGAGCCAAACAAAAGGGCATAATTTAAAACACTCAATCAGTTATATTCTGAGACATTTTGTTTAGTGTTTAATAAGCCCTCCAGGGATGGAGAAATTACTAAAGCACATTGTCCTGACATGAGCTAAAATGGTCCTCTCTTGTCACCACATTTCTGGGAATTTGACATTAATGCAGTAGATGAACCTAAGTCCATATACATACACACATACATATATACACGCTCATATTTTCACATGTATGTATACTGGGATACATTTTATTTTACAGATTTGCAGATCTGATGTTCTTTATTGCTTTCCACCTTTCAAATGAGACATCCATAGCCAGTGAAATTTCCATACCCATTTATATATTCACTCATCTACTCTCTCTGCACAATTTCTTGTTTTATATGTTAAGAGAAGACACAATCAAATGCATCACACACACATCATTATGAATGGAGAATGAAGTCTGTGCAGGAACTGCCCTCTCCTTTACCTTGCCTTATGGAAAAAGAAAGCCTCTATTAATATAAGAACAGGGTAACGCCAAAACTAAAAGTACATAAAAAAGCTTGTTTTCTTTTACTGATAAGGAGATTATGACACTTCAACCAGAAATTTCTAAGACCAAAAGTTTAGGAAATTCTACTGAGCCTTTAGATGCAAAATAAAGGCACTGAAATGGTTGACCTTTTTTTCTCTGAGGATTCAGCAGCATGCATGAAAAAGAAGGGAAAAATATTATTTTGAAATCAAACGTATTTCTGATTAGAAATCAAAATGAGACATCATTATAGAACAAATTATTCTGTCCATKCTTACCCTACAATTTGCCTCTTACACTTCTGTTAAGCATCCTGTGCTAAGAGTCCTGATATTATGSTAGAACAAGTGTACTAATATGCTTTACAAATCTTTTTATTCTCTGCTTCCAAGTCACTATGAAAGARCAATGGCTGTTGTTGCTGCCCTTAATACACATAAGTCAATATGAAAAAACTAAGATATTTTGAATTCCTGGAAGGAGGCRAAGAGAAAGGGGTTTTTAATGCCTATTCCCAGGCAGGTAGGAATCAATCAGAAATGTAAAATTCCTGTCCTGGTGACCACAATCTCAAGTGCATTTAGGTTTCAATTACTGTCATCTATTTACATTGTTGAAATATTTATTTCATTAGTATACAGTAAGGTATTTTTGCACACTTTAATTTCTCCACATTAATAAGCTAACATCCTAGGAGTTTACATATTTTAAAAACATACAAACATTCTGCTTAAAAGGAAATGGTATAAAACAACATCAGAAGACTAGACTTTAAAGCCTAAATATTTACATAGGATCTGTACTCTACTTATGTTGCATCCTCCTCTTAGAATATTTACAAACTTCAAATTATAATTTGCAATAAACCCCAAAGCATTAGATTTGTTGGCTCTTTAGTTTATTCAGAGAGCTCTCCAGAGTAGGCAATTCCTAATCATCTCTAGGCAAAACTTCATCACGGAAAACAATCTACAACAGCAYCAGAACTGCAGACTGGATGGGAAGTAAACAACAATACTGATCCCCAAGACCCATAGAAGAAACTCATCCCAGTACAGTAAACCAACATAGCTTATATTTGAGACTGAAAAAAAACAACTCCAATGACACTGGATAAAAGGATTTAAAGAATTTTGAAGAAGTTCAAATCTACTCCTATTAGAAGTTGCAGCTAAGAGAACATCTCATCTTCTCAGCATTAAAAAAAAGCAGACTGACCCCTACCATGATATCCAAATCCAACTAAATTTGCAACTATACTCAAAACAGTTCATATCCACTGCTGTGGATATGACACAGGTCAGATACAGAAGTCAGAGCTACACATCTGCACAAAGCTTTTTTCAAATATCCAAAACTATACTTGAARAAGCTAATAGTTCAGTAATAACAGGAGTGATTTTTTACAGGGCAACTAATTGCCAATACTCCTGGTAAGAACRGGATCCTAAAGCTCAGCTGATCTAAAGAAGGATTTATCATTTCATTAGGAAAAGACAAGATATTGGTGGATCTTATCTAAAGATAGGTGGGATAAAAGCATAGATTTCAACCTTCAGTCAGGGAGGGAAGACAGCAGTAGCTGTCTCTCCTCCAGCATTTGCTATATGGTGACTGAAGTAAAATGGAGCAGTAGAACTGTTCAACTCAAGAAAAAGAAAGGGGAAAAGGATTAATTCACTGCTAACATTTCACAAGAAATAACTATGTGTGCACATGTGTTCCATACCCAGCAAGCAGTCCACATGTCCCTTTGAAATCTGCCCTTCTACTGGATGGCTGCCACTCATGGCACAGAGACAGCAACAACCCTGCTGCTTTAAAAAGCTGTACAAACCACTTGGAGTTTCCCACACCATAAAGATGTCACACCTTGAGACTGGAGTTACATGGTGGTGGGGAACAATGACATAAGGCCATGCACTGATTCCCTTCTGACACCTGACAGTGGGTCACAGGGTGTATGTTTTAGAGCTTTTTGCTTCAGTACACTGGCTTTCTCAATCAAACATGACAAGCCCTCACAGCATTTTTGCTGGTGTGATGGCCAATCCAAGGAAAACCTCAAATCAGCTGAAGTGTTTATAATACAAAATGTAGTTCTCTCCTTAACCATTAGTTGCTCAGAAACCRAAACAAGACCAGAGCAGCAGGACAAACCTCTTTAAATGCACTCTTCAAACTGATGCATGATTAGGAGGCAGGGCCTCAGAAAGGATACATGTCCTTGTCCCTTCTGACCKGCATCACTGTAGTCCACACATCTGCAGGATTCTGCTTGCACCAAAGTCAATTTACTAAACTAAAAAGCCAACAATCAAACAAAATAACCCAAATGAATTACAGGGCAATTGAATGTATTTGCATGTAAGTAAAATAAGACATACAGAAATTATCAAGTAGAAAATACTTAATTTTTCTAAAACTTCTTTAAAAATGTCTCCTCTTTCTTCCCAAACAAGCAGTACCTTAATAATTTTTGCTGCACAGGTTCCTCTCTCTACATAATTAGAAAYTCTTTTCTTCCTCTTTAACTCCAAAGATTTTYATGAATTTCAGATGCATTTTCCTGGCTTTTTGCTAACATGGGTGACAACCAGAATAACATAAATAGGTTTCCTTTCTAAACATTTGTTTTAATTCATTTTGCTGACAGTATTTGTGATGTMATTTACTCTGGTAGAGATACTAGCTCAGGTTTTTCAAGTTTTCAGAGTGTTACTTGTTAACACAATACTAAATATGGAGGCTGTTTTCATTGTTTTGGTTTTGTTTTTAAAAAGCTAGAGCTGGCTTTTTATCTATTTTTAGAAGTTTAAAAGCACACTTTTTGAATTTAAATAAGACTGGTAAAGCATCTGCCCTTCACTCCCCARAATAAGCTACAATTGCTAGCATAATGCAATCAACTTACTAGTATTTATAATCTCACATAAGACTTAGCATCTCAAAATTAAACCACTGGACCATAAAATCCCAGAGCCACAAGAGGTCAGAACGGAGAATGAACAAAATTAAAACGTCATCTAGTCAATTTTCCTTTTCCATGCAGGGACTAAGATCCATGGAGTAAGGGCCATAACAAGACCAATCAGTTGCCAAGTTACAGTTCTCCAAAGGACTCATCACTCTTCAGAAAACAGGCCACATTTCTGAAGGCAAATGTGGTGGGAGACATTCTCCCAGGGTTTTGATAAATCATTTTTCAATAGAAAGAAAACAGACTGACTTCCTCCTAAGCAATATTGAGAATATATGATTTGGGTTGTAGAGTTTTCAGCTTCAAAAAGCATTCCTAAACACACATTTTACATGTCATCAGAAGCTCCACAAGACTAGGTTTGAGCCTGACCTTCCCAACAACTCTCGCCCTTGAAATGAATTATTCAATTCAGGGCACAGAATTAACTKCGGAAACAGAAAGAACTAGCCACATTCTCTCCCCATCACTTAAAGTTTGAGATTCTGCATTTTGCTTACAATTGTGCTCAGATGTATGCATGGGGAGAAACCCTTCTCAGAGTAAAGTCAGCAGGTTACCTCAGGATGTACTGCACACTGGAAACACTATTTTGGATGATGCCTGTTTCCAGGACAGCTATTCCATYCATTAAGCAGTACATCTTATGTTGCATTAAGCCATAAACATTCTAGCTAACTCATGATAAAAATGATTTTAAAAGGCACAAAACAATATTAAAATAAAGGAGGTTTTTGATTCTTCCTCTTTTAAAATGAGAATATGAATGAAAGTTGGTTTGTCAATTTACACACAGGTTTCCCCCTCTATTCCTTGGCTGAGGCTCTGAACCTCCCCTATCACCTTCCACTCCCTCAGAGAGCAGAAAAATCATGAAGGCACTATAAGATGAAGACCACGTATAGAAAACCTGAATAAATGGAGCATAAATTTTTGTCTTTAAATAAATCAGTCCCTCAGAAGTTAAGTGTACCAATTATGTGGCTAAYGTTAGGGCAACAAGGTTTTCCTTGCCTTCCTATTGCCATATGCCTGTCATTTTTTTCCTACATTTTCCACTCACTGTTTCAAACATATGTTGCCACTTATATGCCAAGAAAGGAATCCCTGAATTACCCCCTTCAAGTATGATGGAATGGCAGACTGAATGGAGCCAGAGAGAGCACCATTAGCAGTTGTTCACACTTGTTTTCTCTTAACTTCCTCTTCTCCAAAGTTTATTCTTCCAATGCAAGGGGACATGGAACTATAAAGCCATCTATGACTCATGCTGCAAAATATATAACTGCAGCCATGTACTGGAGAAGAAATTTTTTACCTTTTTTTTTTTTAAGGCCACCTTAAAGAAACTTTTTTTCCTTTCAGTTTCCAGATGGAAGATTCCTTTGTGAATCACCCAAGCATCAACACTGGTGATCCAACAGTCTTTTCTTGTAAACTCACTGCTCAGTTTACTAGTGGTTTGCAGTCTCTTTCCCTGCAACTCCTGCTTCCCAGGCTCAGCTTGGTCACACACTTCACAACTCCAGAGTAGTACACCTCAAATAACATCTATAACACTACGTATGTGTTTTTRTTGTCAAGAGAAGACCATGAAAAGCTAAAATCACACTGATAATTCTTCAGAAAGATGGGCAGAAAAAAAGAGTAAAAGATTAATGGAGGGACAAAAATAGATGTATCCACTAAAAGAGAAGCGAGTGGTTACCATGGTACTATTAAACAGAAGTAATTAGTCCATCAAGAAAAAAAATTTTTAAACAGGTTTAAAATAACCAAGCGTTTCCAAAAGGAGTCGCTCGATGACACACAGCACAAAAGGAGATATGCTGGCCAGTTTCAAGAGAAGTCTCATGGAATAAAAAGTGTTACTAAACTAAACAGAATTAAAGTAAAACTTCATTATTTTCCTTTCATCAGTGCCCTTGCACTGATTATCAGCATCACTACGTGACAATACTTGATCTTTTCTTTTTCTGGTTCTGTTTCTCATTTCTTTGGTTGGTTGATTTCAGGAGCTTGGGTTGTTTTTTTCTCATTTGGTTAGGGTTTTTTGATTGTTCATTTGTTTTTCATATGAAGAGATGCAGACAGAGGTTTCCAAATAAAAAAAAAGGAACCAATGTCAGAAAATTACCTAAACTGCATAATCAGAGACAACAGAATTACCTTTTACCTCCACTTAAAGTCTCAAGACCATAATGAAAGCAAGAGAGATGCAGAGCCTGAAACCAGGTATTTTCTTAAGTTTGCAAAGCCACTGTTATTTACTTAAAGACATGGGTTTATGCTAAGAATGGGAACTATCCAGCACRTCTTACTTTTATTTACAGTTTTGTAATTGAGTGATTCCTCTTGGACATGCTAGGTTATTTTGCCTGTTTTTTAAGCCTAATTTTCATCCCAGAGTTTAAAGTTTGTTACTTCTGAGGTGTCCTATGAAACTGACTGCAATTCATGTAGAATTATGCTTTTCCTTACATTTCTGAGTAGTATTCAGGACTATAATTCATAGAGGCCAAAAAGCAGAAAGGCCATGTGGCAACCTCCACTGTCAAAAAGAGAAATTCTACAGACTGATGCTTCCCTACCAAAACCTGGAGGATGTTTGTGGTGGTGTTTTCCTTAACACATCAGTCACATGTATATTTAGCTCCCCAAATTAACCAGTAATCCTTTGTCCCAGKGTCTGCTCCACCACTGGTATAAATATCACTGGGAGACTGAAACAGAAAGATGCCTACATGAATAACTACCAGGGAGAAAATGTCACACAGGCTTATTCCCCCACCCAACCCTTTCCTCTCTACTTTTCTAAACAGAACTGCTAATAAGTAAAAGCAAAGCAAGTTGGTAGGATGTTAAACATCACCTATTGCCCAGGCAATAGATAACAGCTGAAACTTGCATTCATCAAAAATTTGCATGTTAGCTTTATTAAGTCTACTGAGTGCTCATCCACACTCTGTCCTGGGTATGCATTTTGAAAAAAAACCATAAAGAATTACACTGTGACTGGACAAAAATACTGGGAAGTTTAAAATTCTGCTGTATATGCCTTGCTTTTCACTTGAGGATCTTCAGTACTTTACACAACTCTGTCCCAGAGGTTCTTGAAGGATCAAGGAGAGTATTTTGAGACCAACACTTCTAAAATCAGTTTCTTGTTTCAAGATTTTTATGGGAGCACTGTCCATCTGAAACTGATGTGAAGAACTAGGGGGATTCTGTGAAATGACCAAATCAAGTTTTTTATTTCTAAGGATATGTTGGGACRGGCACAAAAACAAAAAGAACTTGACAACCAGTTTCCACTCTTCAAGAACTATACCTCAAAAGCAAAGTCAATATTGATGGATTACTCATACTGGAGCCTAATTTAGTTTGGGAGCAGCACAAGAGAGAAGAGAGGAACAAAACTCATGGCCTTGGGTTCAGTCATCATTTTCCCTGAAAAACACCTTCCAGCCTAAAAGGTACATATACCCAAAGGCTGACTAGCAGCTTTAATTTGAAAGTTCAGTACAATTTTACCCTGAAGCCACATATAAAAACTGCATTAAGACAAGAAAGGAAATCACATGTAGATCATCATAGCATAAAGCTCAGATTTTTTAATGTCGGGGGTTTGTTTGGTTTTTGCTTTTGTTTTTTTAATGTGGTCTCATTTCCCTCAGAGTAAGGACTTACCTGTTTATTTTAATTTGGTTTATGAAATCCAGGTTCATTAAAACTAGACTGAGATCACAAAAAATACCAAGACAATCAAATGGGTCATTTTCCAATAAATTAAAACCACAGACTGGGTGGAAATAGGTCTACCTCCTTTGAATTCATTAACAACAGGAATTACACCACATGAAAGTTCAGCAAATCAGTCTATAAATATAGCCACAAAACTCTTCTGGTTCTTTCTGTTTGTTTCAATACATTTAAGTGCATTTACAGAAAGATGATGAACTCAATAAACCAATTTAAAATCTTATTTTCTTTAGCTACACCCTTCCCAAGTGAGTCTTATCCCCAGGCTATTATTTCACTTCATAGCTGCTGATAGGATGGTTAGGAAATGGTTAAGTCTGCAAGATTATGTCTTCCATATGCAACTACCATTCAGCATCCCATCCTAAGGGTACAATCAACCAATAAAGGCTTTGTTCTGATTATGTAATGCATGTATTTGATATCCCACTTGAGAACTCTGTTGGATGTAAAGACAGCTATAGCCTAGTGACTTTGCAAATAAGATGATGTAATATTTCTTTGGAAGTAACAAAACATATGAGCATGCTCACTGTGAACCACAGAATTCAGAAGCCCAAGCACTTTTCAGTCTGAACTACTCAGCCGCTCRAGAGCTGTGTCCCCCTTCATGGTTTGCTTGCTCTGTAGCACTTACAAACTTTCTGATACCAAGAACAGAATAACAATTTTCTTCCCAACTACTCACACAAAAAAATCACACAGAACAACCAACTTCATTTGAATTTACAGGTTCTCAAAAAATGGAACAAAATTCTCCCACAAATTGCATTAATGAACAAGAAAGAAAAAATGTTTTCTTTAAGCAACTTTATAAAATGCATATGCCCAAAAGGCAGCAGTCAAAAGAATACCTAAGAAATCTGTGCAATTCCTAAGAGAGAAATAACATGTGGAATTCCAGCTTGTACATATACACCCATAGCTTAAGAGTTGTGAAAGTGTTTAACTTAGGATTCGCATTCAAATGTTGCACATGAACACATTCCTGGTACATTCACTGTTCATCAAAGTGGAAACAGTAATAGCCTGTAAATGTCATAAAACCATGCACACAAACATACACTTTAAAAGGAACTGTCACCTGATGGGGTTTTAGATATAGCARCTTTCATAGTTCAGGTCAATGAAGAAGTGGTTTTTAAAAGAGAAGAAAAGTTTAGTAAAAGTAAAATATTCAAAAATTTACCAGAAAAATGATACAACAAAACAATAAGATTCTATTCTAAAATCACTGTCACTTAAGAAATTACTATGAGAGAGATAGAACAATGTCAGGGTCAGAAGAATGAAGACAAAAAAAATCAAATCCACAGCTCTACCAGAAAACAAAGTGAACATTTTTCTTCATTATGACCATCTTCTCTGTCCTCCATGCCACGCAACTGAGAGTAACAAGTTAGCCCTACTTGAAACACAAGATTTCTAAGGTAATTCCAGGTAGAAATGCAACATCCAGGCATTCTTCTTTCTCAACTGAGATTAACGTCAAAGTGAAAAGCATTTGTKATTCTATATGGATTACTTCCTGATTCTGGACCTCTTCCCTTTCCCACTGACCTCCCTCRGGAAACAAAAGTGCAATCGATGAGTCTGCCTGCATTCCAGTRCAAATGCTAAAAATACCTCTAATCATTCCTTCCCAGTCACTCCATTGGACACTGGCATCTTCACACAGCCCTCCCTCCACCTTCCAATAATCCTCTAATGGATTTTCTTCTTCCAACATGATTAAGACAAACTGGAACCTCRCCTGGCCAACATTAGCCTCTTTTACTGCTTTTGGCTCCTAGATGCACATAAAAACCAGAGAGAGGAACAGAATAGCACAAGAAGAGAAAAAAACTTGTTAATATCTGGTGCGGTAGTTAAAGAAAAAAAATCCCAAACAAACAACTTCACAAAGGGATTTGGTCTCTCTGTCATACTGCAGCTGTGAAAAAAACCAAATTATTGTACTTGCAAAAAGATTCACAAACATGATTCCCCATWTCTTTTTGTATTACCTATGTTAATGCTATTCCCTGAAGTCTGTAGGAATTCACTACCAAAGAAGGGCAGCTTTGCTGCTTTTGCTAAGTACCTAAAATAGAGAAAATGCTTCCAAGAAAGCCCAATATCAAAGGAAAAGTAATGAGTTTTACTAAATGACCCAAATTCTATTACATCAATACATGTGGAACATAGATCAGGACATCATTTAAAGCTAAGGTATCACAAACAGCCTTCAGTTATTCATTCTAAATATTAACTAGCTGAAAGAAATCAAAATCCATTGGAATCATCGTTCAATGAAGTTCAGACACACCCAGAACTCCTTTGTGTAAAAGTACACAAACTCCTTTGTGTAAAAGTGCACAAACTTTTCAGAGTGATTCCCAACAGATCTGGAGACAATTCAGAATTCCATCCAACTCAGACCCTACTGTCCATGAGTAAAGCCACAATCAGGGTTTCCACAAGCCCCTGAGCTATGTGTGTTTCTGCTCCAGGGATACCTATGCCCACCACAACTGCTCCAAGAACTGCAACCATCCGTCACACTGACTGCTGAGAAAAATATACTTAGCAACATTTCTGGGCATGACTTGCTTTGATTTACATACACACAGATAGCTAAAAGTTAAGGCTCCACTTAGGTTCCCAAGCCCCAAGGTCAAAGCAATTTTATAGCTCTCAAAGTGTTTATTCTTGTCAAGCTCTGTATAACCTTATGTCACTTTGGACACATCTTGGCTTCTAGCAAAATAACTCCTCCTATTTTGGTACTGCTGGATTCATGTATGCTGCTACTCAGCAGTAATATCAAGGACTGATTTGTCTTATGTGAGAATAGCCTCTGCCCATCTACTATGGAAATTTGAAATAAAACCAATTAAAGTCAGAAAAATAGAGTAAAACAGAAAAGAACCAACAAACTTCATGTGYTCCGAACTTAAATCAAACTAAGAGGCCATGCACAACTGGATCTGGATTTAACCAGTACAAATACATTAGGAATTCAAAAATATACTTGCTCTTTTGCAGCTTTCTAGTTCTAGGCCTCTGTCTATTATAAATGGAATCAAGATATTTCTGTATAATTTTAAAAGCTAAACACAAAAAAGCTGCATAAGTACTATCATAAGTACTGCATTAAAATAGCTAGAACCACTTTTCTCCTCTGTCCTTGCTACTGGCTGGAGTTATGTACAAGTATTTACTTATTATATAGTTCTGTATTTACTGGAGAGGGGGCAGGGGGTAAATAACCCAAAGATCTACAAATTTATGGTGCTTTAATCTTTGTTCTGTAGAGTCACCTAAAAGTACTAAAATCTATGTTCTTTTGTTGAATCCATTTAAGAAACAAGCTTAATTTTTTCTTGAGTAATAGTACAGTCTGCTTATAAGATAAATTATTAACAATTATCAAATGCACTATGTGATTTCATAGCAGAATATGCCACTACAGATTTCACTTACAAGAAACTGTATCACTACAAGAACCCAATACATTGCTCTCTTTAATGAATTCTATGCAGTTCATCCTGACTACACTCTTTAGAAGTGCAATTTGTATGGACTGTAAGTATCTTTCATCTAATTAATTTTATCTTCATATTAGAAGCTCCTGAGTTCACTGGCCAGAGCAAATAGAAGACAGAAATTGTGCTCTGTCAAAATTCTTTCAATCAAGTTACACAGGGGAAATAATGTTAAAAGGTACASAAGCTTCTTCCTTACAACTAAAAATAGGTAGCTGAACAAAACAGGTTAAAAATAAAGTACTCAACAACTAAAAAAACTCCACAAAATAAAGCAGACTATAAAGCAGTGGGAAAGGTTGCAAGGAAGACTCTTTAAAGAGCATAAGATTTTAGGGACTAAAAGAAAATCTTGCCTTTCCTTGAGGTGCTGGAAGAGCATTTCCTTAAATCACTTTTTTTTTGTGCTTTAGTTCAGTTTTCAAGCATGAAGCAAGCTGTAGGCTATTCAAGCATTTAGTTCATCTCCTAGAAGACTTTCTTAGTAATGGTCCATCCTGTTGACATAACACCCAGAGACATGAGATCAATAAAAGTGTTCCCAGATAATGACACAACTTCAATATTGCTGAGTTAAAAGTAATGGCTCTTAAGCCTGATATGACTCATGCCAGCTGCTGTAAAAAAGCCAAATTAATACCCTTTTGTATTTGTTCTCCTTCCTCACTCCAGGGTTTTGTAAAATTTTTGTTGCAGACTCTGGAGCTGTGGAGTGTCTGAGTCTGCTAAATACATTTCCCCAAGCCCAAGAGACTCCTTGAACAGTACCTGCTGTGGGCAAGACTAACACAAAGAGCTACATGTGACTATACCCTAGGAGGTCAAGAAATTCTGTAAATACTTTTCCAGACCAGAGAACTGAACCGCACAACTAAGTCACATTTCTAAACTATGAATCCATCAGATAGCTCAGCAATTCTGAATCCCAAAGGGATCAAAGTTTTATGAGCTACATTACATCCCTAGGAATCCACAATCTAAAACAGCCTGTATAGGATGCATTTGCCTCTGCGTTATTTCAACATATATTCCTTGAACAGGTACCAAAAACACCAATAACTTGAAGCATTGTGTTTAAACAGGAACTAATGTATAGCTACTGAAATTACAGAGAATAAGAAAAGCCTTTTTGAATGCATTTCTTACCAGGAACCCTAATGGAGGGTTTCTCAAGGCAGAAAACATGTCTGTTACTACATAGATTTTGTAAGATAGATGCAACATCTTAGGATCCAAAGAAGGGCCTCCAGGCCCAAGAGCATGTTTGTGTTTTACTCTGCAAATGCAGGCAGCCCAATAAAAAAAATACTTTCTCTCCTCACAAATTTTACCTTCCTTAGCATTCATACTCATTCTTCTACAGCCTTACTCCCTTTCAAAAAAGCTCTTTAGCAGCTCTGTTTTCACTGGTTAATCAGTAGGAGGAAAGAGAAGCCTGTTCAACAGAATTATAACAATGACATGTAGGCTTCATGATACATTTTAATTCTGGATTCTCTCTACTTAATCACCAAAAAAGAAAATAAAGCAAAACAGCTTTGTACTCCACTTTGCACAAAATCCATGGCACCAATAAGCCTTCTTCCAGTTCTGATGCTGCATTTGTGCCTGACAGGCTTGTGCTCCAAAGTAGCCCATAGCCTCAGGAGGCTCCTGTAAACCTGCAACCCTCAAGAAATGCACTGAATGCCAAATCCCTTCTACCTGTGTACTAGGCTTTGCTCTCCAAGCCATTGGTGGAACGCCTCACCCAGCAACAAGAGATGTGAAGGGAAAAGCATAAGGGTGCATGATAGAGGAGGTGAAAAAGCCTACAATAATTTGATCTACTTTTTCACTTCATATCATCAAAGCTTTGAAAGAAACATCCTCCACTGGCACCATGTTCAACTCAAGGCAGCGTGAAAAGCTGAGTCAACAAACATGCACAGTTTTTATTCAAACAAGAATTATACTGCTCTGAAAAGGAGTTGATCACTTTGAACAAAATGACTGAACTCACAGCTTAGATTAATACATAAAGAAGAGACAGGGATTCATGTGGAGTCAGACTTGAAGCTCAAAATGTTTCAGCCATACGACTTCCCTGAAGTTCTACAAAAAGAACCTTGCTTTGACTGAATTCAAAGGAAATTGATAAAGAAAAGCAGTACAGTGTCATTTTTTCTGCAATCTAATGACTAAAGACAGACATTTAAAATATATTCTATTTTCAAGCATGTTTACAGACAAGAGACTGAGCACCTTCCAAGGTCCTAAGTCTTGACAGGATTACAACTCACTTTTGCTATTGCATTAATACTGAAATGGCTGTCGTGCCTCCAGAAATAGCCCAACTAGACAGGCATACTTGTGGGTGGGGGTGGGCTGATAAAAAAATCTCACTACAGAACCCATCACAAACAAAACAAACCTCCAATCCCAAACTTCTTCTTAAAATACACTCTTGTACAGACTTTTCATGAACGAAAGAACATTATCTCATTTTATCACAGAGAAAGGATTACTCAGCTATATATGTATGGTTTATATAGAGTAGGGGAAGGCACACAAATTAAATTCTATCCATCCTTGTTCATGATAAACTCTGCCATGCAAAAAATTGTCTTCCTCATTAAAATTAAGAGGTAAAAAATTACCTTGGGCCCATATACAAAATGAAACTATCTCACAAGCAGATATGAAGCACTTGCAAGTTCTCCTTAGAAGCCCTTAGTAGTTGAGAGGTGCAGTCATCAACTTCCCAATACAGCACTCAACATAAGGGGATCTAATTATCCTTAATATTTGGCCAGGAATTTTATTTGTATCTGCAAAAAGAAAGGGAGAATAATGGAATCTGTAAACAATAGGAGAGTTTGAAAAAGTATTTCTCCCTGCTGCCAAAAAAAATTAAAACCACAGAGTAATGGAGATATGAATCTCTTTCCACCCATAGTCCATAGTAAAAGACACATGAATCTGAAGAATGTTATCTTTAGAACTTTCTCCTGCTTCTGCCCCTTGCCTTCCACAKGCATTTATCAGTTTTCAGTACATTTCAGATTGTAAATAAGCCATAATAACCTCCAAATTTCTCTTTACAATATTCAAAAATTAGTCTATACATTAGGATATGAAACTCTAAAACACTTTATGGATGAAATCTAAGAGATCATCAGACATAATGCTAGGAGAAATAATAAAGATAGATTATTAGCATCCTTCAAAACTTTTCTAATTTAATAAATTAAAATTAGAGCAAATCTTCTTCCACTGAGTAATGTTCAAACTCCCACAGACTGCAGAGACAAGGCTGAGCATACAGTGGAGAAAAATCCTTGAAGTCACATGAGTTATTAAAACATTAAATATCAGCTCCCATTTAAGCAAGGCAATAAAATCCAGCTTGKCAATTCTGAGTACGTTTCAGTTCTCCGGGTATCACATGCAAAATTTAAGCAGATCACCTCCAAAAAAAGCAAACTGTTCTCAAGTAATGTAAAATACTAATAAAAGCTTTGACAGTGTTTGTACTTCAGTAGATGTTTATTTTTGGAATATGAAAGTAACCTAAAGATTTAGACCCCACGAAGAATTTCAGAAGCCTCAAGCTTCAACAATATCTACATGAAGTAAATGTGACCAAGAGCCTGATTCAGCCAAACATTTCAATATGTCATTAAAATCAGACTTCTGCTGAAGTCCTTTCCTTTTTCAACAAAAAATACACAGGGCTGTGTTTTAAGTGCTTTGTTGAACTCAGGCCCAAGTTCTAATTTCCTTTATTTATCTTAGATACAAAATGGCCAAAGGAAGGGGTCAAATGCTGCAATAGATAGGTTATGGGTTTAAGGACACTGGAACTGCTGCTATGAGACGCCATGGGAAGAAAAAGAGAAGTTTAACRATGGAAGTAACGGGAGGAATTCAGATAGTTTAAGATAAAGTCTAAACAACTACCTCAAAGTCTTCTAGCTTATTTGTGCTATCTTCTCCTGGCCTCATATAATCTTCCATCTTCCTAGTTTCTATTTTTCTAAAGTAAAATCTTGAAAGATTTTGTGGGCACAATGAACAATACAAAAYGATAAGCAGCAACTAAAAAAAAGTCACTGCAAGCAGCTGCAGAGAGCAGCCCTGCATTGACAGGAGATGCACCAATGATTTAATTAGATTTTCTTTTGGTCTCCAATTTCTACAAATCAACAATCTACAAATCAACTTTTGCTGTCACAATACTTGCAAATGCACCAATTCTGTGCAAAACTATGTGTAGTAACTAAGGAAACAGAATTCATTTTCAAGGAGCAATAGAGAATGAGATAGGCATAGCTGCCTGCCCAAAGGCGTTTCTTTTTTTACTTTTCCTCTTCAGTGTAGTTCACCAGTGCCAGGATTCCACCTACAGATACTGAAAGAAACTGTAAAAATGCAGTAAAGGAAGGCCCCTTTGCAACTAAATTCATTGCCTTAGATAAAAATGAATTTTTCATGTTATAGTAGTCCAGAATTTRGAATTTCTAGTAAAATATCCAAGCCCTTAACAGGGCTTGGGTAGCACTGTACAATGTCCTTTAAGTSATAACAATATAAAAGAAGGAAGTCAGGTCATTATACACTCAGCTGATGCTCTTTGATAAAGCTGGTTTGTAGAAGGTCACAGATGTGCAATTTTGTATTGCAGAGAGGAATTAACTAAGAAACGAGGAGTTTGTATTTTGGCCATCCCCAGATATAAACACAGACTTATAAATAGAAGGACTTGTATTCTCTATTCCCTGTTCCCAGATTACTAATAAACTTACCACCAGCACTATCTGTGCTGTGTTCCTTGGAACTCTAGAATAGAACTAGGTTGTGAGGGTGAATTTTTGATTACCAGCTTTTGAGAAGTCCTCTTCTTCAAAGCTGCTTATGGCCTAAAAYAACTGTTTCATGTGGTAGAACAAAAATGCAGGCAATTTCCATATAGACTACAGAAACAGGGTGTGTGCAGGTGAAGGGAAAGTTGCAAAAAACAAAGCAACTGCAAAGGGAAGGGAAGAAAAGAAACAAACCCAGGACAGAAACAGTAGTTTTCACATCTAAGGATTTATATATTTATGCTCACATAGATACATGTAAAAAAAGATGCATTCACATTTAACTCCTACCTATCTTGCACTGAGTAACTTGCCTGAGTCSTCCTGCAAATCAGAAGAGGATACAGCAGTACCTCCACTGTCTGCTCTTAGACAGCACCTTGCACCTTCAGTTGTCCTGCCATTTTAAACAGCCCCAGCAGAAAGGCTGAGTTTGCAGCTGAAGATATTTCCCCTACCAAGGTCACCTAGATGAGCTTGTATTTCAAATGATCCATATTGGCATAATGCTTTTGATAAAAACTAGACAAACTGTTAGTCTCCAAAACTTTACCCAAGGATCTGAATAGGCCAATATCAGCTAAAGGACAGGTTATTTTGCTTTTGTTTGGATTTGATTATTAACTCTCCCTAGAACAGCAAATGAAATATTATCCTGGTCTGTCCATTGGTATATTCAAATAAGATGTTTTCTATCTCCAAAACCATTTGGGAAGGGTTAGTATTAAATAAYTTGAAAGTTTTCTGACAAGATACCTAACTCTGAACTTTCTCAGAAACTTACAAAGAGGACACAGCAGGATCACCCATGCACATAAGCAGCAGAGTTCTGAGGAAGTCTTTACTCAGTAACCATGCAAGGGGTTGCTGCAATTTGTCAACTAAAGAATAAGTACCTTTTTCAGGCTACACTCAGGGTAAATACACGCAAGACAGCTAGAAGATGTCTGCCTTGTTAATRAAATGCAAACATCTTAATCACCATTTGTCTTCATACCAACAGACAACACCACCAAATAAGTAACTTGCCTTATTGTTAGCATTATGTTCAATATGACAAAACACACTAAACGCAGGCAGAGAACGGCTTAAGCTACAGAGATGAAGACTAATATTCAAATGCTGTAAATAAATTAATTTTGGAGGTACCTACTACTTCAATAGTGTAGAAAGCCTTTCAATGGTCTGATTTACCCACCAACATAAAAGGAGCTTGTTTCACTGACTCTGTTATCCCTTAGTGGATTTTCAGTAACAAATTTTGTACCTATTTCCAGTATTTCTTCCTTCTGTCATCAGTGTTGATTTGGGGTGTACACTAAAGTGCAGGGAATACAAGAGATACATTTTAAGTTCTTCAATCTAATCCTATTTTTTGGCTTTCTGCCTCTTTCCTAAATATTAAAACAAACAACTCATTTCTTCAAGACCTTCTTACTAAAAATAGTTGGTTGGACTGCTTAATCGTGTTAGCTGAAACACAAACATACGAAAAAGGAAAGGGTTTGTAGAAAAAACATTGAAGAGAAAAAAAAAAATCAGATTTCATCTGGCCTTCCCATCATCACTTAAGAGAATTGTTTTGTAGTTACATCATCAGGAAATAAAATACTATCCTCCAAGGACCCTTACTCTTTACAGAAGGAAAAAAAAAAAGGAAGGCTCAAAGTTCATATCCCCCCTCAGAGGAGTTCAGCTAAAGTTGCATTTTTTGTCATAATAAAATTAAAAGAAAAAAACCAAACCAACAGAAAAAGCTCCCTTAGAACAACTAATTAAACAAGATGACTTGGAATTTAGATTTTCCGTTTTCGAACTCTAGGCTGCGGGCTCAGCGGAAAACATTGTACCTAATCAGTAACAACTTAAAACGACTTTATTATCAGTGCTAGAGAGGAACTGCCCTAACCCAAACCTTCCGCACATTCTTCTTGGCCCTGAGCTGGAGGACAAACGCAATGTTTCACACAGTGCGGGGCTCGGCCGGAGCCAGCGCCTGCTGCCGAGCTGCCAAGGGCCAGCCCGCCTGCCCACAGGTGGCCAGGCCAAGCTGCCCAAGCTGAGTTCCCCACAGGTGGCCAAGCTGCCCACAGGTGGCCGGGCTGCCAAGAGATAGCCAGGCCGAGTTGCCCAGCTGCCCAGCGGCGGCCGGGCTGCCCACAGGTGGCCGAGCCGGGCTACCCACAGGTGGCTGAGTTGCCCGGTGGTGGCCGGGCTGAGCTGCCCAGAGGTGGCAGAGCTGCCCAGAGGTGGCCGAGCCCGCTGCCCGGCGGCGGCCGGTGTTCCCGGGCAGCGGGCGCAGCGGAGCGCACCGGGCAGCGCGGCGGGGCTGCACCGCGCCTTATATGGCGAGGCGCTGACGTAATGGTGCATAGGCTCGGGCCGCCCGCGCGCCCATCCCTCATTGTTCCGCGGGAGCGCTGGGATAGCGCTGGGATAGCGCTGGAATGCTCGCAGCAGCCCCGATGGCACCGCGCAGCGCCCCGCAGCACCGCCTCAGCCGGGACTGCCATAGCCCGCCAGCGCAAGGTAAGGCACAGGGTGGGAAGCAAGCTTCTTCTGGCAAGCACTGGCGCTTCTGGCTTTTTCCTGCTGAGATACCTTTCTTTTAAAAAAAAGTCACTTCCAAAA